>DWEI01001438.1:0-16681 GCA_018245875.1 Mysoria ambigua
TGCTGTTATAAGGCAGAAATAGGTGTGGCGGTGGTGCTGCCGGAGTCGAACCACAGAGGGTTCTACCACCAATAAAACCTGGACCTGGTCCAATATCGACCGATCTATCTCATGGATCTCCTCTCAGAATGAGACGGGTAACGCCATAGCCTACCACGCTGGCCAAGTGTGGGCAGACTTCACGCACCTTAGAGAAACATTCTTTTGATGACTCAAGGTGTGCAGGTGTGTTTTCCTTCAACGTAATAGCAAGTGATATTCAAACTTAAAACGCACATTTTTAAGAGGTGCGCGCCAGGGCCGATGAGAATTCAAATTTCAAACCACTATGCTATTAGTTATAAATGGATCAGGCTTAGATATAAATTAATGATACAGTCAAATTTACTATAACAAATATATTTGTGGTCCGTTGTATTCAGGGCTACGAGCTGGATCCGAGATACATAATGTTCATTCTGGGCACGGTTGTGCACATCTACTTGCCTTGCCGGTATGCAAGCAAATTGAAATACGAGGTAAAAACATTTCTATGTAACATTTGTTCTGTATAATATTTATTGTCCGTGTCGGGGTGGAGTAGGATCACTCCCCCGCCACCGGCCGGCGGCGCGGGCGGCGCGAGCAGCCGGGCTCGCGGGGAGCCTTCCAGCATTAGACTGAAATACACTGAGTATGAGGATGATGATGATGATGATGATATGTATTATATTTGTCTAGAAACAAATCATCACGTGTTACATACACAAAATTTCATCAAAGGAACATAATTACGAGAATTGAAGGGAGGGGAGGGGCACAGGGGAGTGGGAGGATGGGCAGACGTGGGTGAGGTGCGGTGAGGGGAGGGGCGGGGCAGGGAGCGGGCCGCTAGCGCGCGGTGTGGCCGGCAGTCGGCGGGCGCGGCGAGCGCGCTGTACTGCGGCGGGTGGGTGCGGGCGCGCGCGGGCGCGCGGCGCGCGGCGCTGCTCATGATGGCGCGCGCGCAGGCGCCCGTCGACATCACCGCCTTCAACATGATGGTGTTCGACATGAACCTCTTCGTGTCCGTGAGTGCCGCTTGCCGGTGTCACCTTGCTCGCCACAAATCTAAATATCTCTGGCCGGTTGGGGGCGTCATCATCTTGCATGTATTTCGAATGTTCAGCTAAAATTGCTCTCATACGAACACATGACCATTGGCTTTGCGCACATTTATGCTGTTCTGTACATTTAGGTATTGAGAAAATAATATGTAAGTTCTCTACTACGCAGCAGTCACTCAAAGGTCTATTTATTCCAGATCCTCCAAACATCGTACTCCATGTACACGCTGCTGCGATCGTAATTCATCGTAAGACGACATCGTAGCAATGAATAGCGCAGATTAATAAATATTACGCACCAACAAACTTCTTTATTTAAATTGCCACCTAAATTAGTTTGATGATCACAAACTAAATTATATGAACATATAAATTGTCATAAACCGACTGCCATGTTGGACGTGTTGGTTGCAAGTGCGACTGCCGATCGGGAGGTCCCGGGTTCGATTCCAGGGTCGAACATTACAAAATTTTCTAATTAGAAAATTTCCTACTAGAAAAGCTAGTTAGAATTCTGGTAGTGGTTCGGAGTCTGGATATGTGCCCGATGCATGGCAATAGGTTCACCACCTATTCCATAGTGGGACGTAAACGTAACTGATGAAACGTGGAAGTATCTTGCGTTCCTCTGCCTACCTCTTCGGGGATTACAGGCGTGAAGTTACGTATTTATAAACCGACTTGCCCCGCGTTTGTTTTCCCTCGTTAAACGCTGAGGTGAGGCGGCGGCGTCGGCAGTCGTCGGCTGTCTTCGGAGGACGCGCTCGGGCTCGAGTACGCGTTAGTGCGACACATACTGTCTGTGCTCCAGAAGTATCCACCGCATTGTAATTCGACGCAGTGCACTCGTTGTCTCGGCTGGAGATGGGACGTCGCTTCACGTATCTTCCGGGGTACTAAACACTTTCGCGAGGTATTACGTTAGGGCCGGCACATTCAGAATATCGTATGTTTAGACGGGCGTAGAAGGGTCCCTCGGTTGACACGGAGACCGGAACATCGTTCTAAGGACACACTTCGAACGCAATAGCTTTCCGATTCTATCTGTTACTCCGCTAACCGAGGCCGGCCACCGGCCGTCGCCCGGCCCAGCGCCAGCGCGGCCGCGTCACGGCACGCGACAGCAGCCGCCGGCAGCTTCCCCACGGTATGGCTGGGGGCCGCGACACCGGGGTGTATCGCTCGGGAATTGAAGGAACTAATGGCGAACACCACTTTTCAGATCCACATCCTCCTACACCTACCTAAATATGTCGAGAGGTCGAGTATAAACGCATAAAAACCTACTTCAATACTTTATGTGGGTATTGAAAAGTCAAAAAAAAAGGTTATCACGATTATATTACGCTTTTGAAAAACGTACGAAAATTTGAAGCGACATTTTAATTTAATTTCGATGCAAAAATTATACATGTTGTGGAATAAATCATGTATCCGAATTTCCACATAGTTTTGGAGAGATCCATGTACGACACTAGACCTGTAAAGTGCGATTGATGGTCGGATGAACGGTGCGGACCACTCACCGCCGCGTTGGTGTGGTAGAAGAAGTCGTGCAGGATGTCGAATATGGACGTCTCGGAGAGGATCAGCTTCTGCAGGTTCTCGGGGTGGAAGTCGTGGCCGTACATGTCCACGGCGGACAGGAAGATGGACTCCATCTGGTTGTGGCGCAGCTCGTAGGCCGGCTGGTGCGCCGCTATCAGCACCTGCCGGCCGCATGCATCCACAGGTCATCAATCGGTCGCCACTTAACGTCATTCTAGCGGCGCATTCGCTTGTCAGTAGCGAGGCAGCCATCTCCAATAGAGACAGTGAATGACAAATGTTAACAAATTCTGAATTTGAATCGTATGTGTGTCATAAGCTTACATATAATGATCACGGTATAATGTAAATATACCGTGTAAATACACGGTATAATGTAAATATACCGTGTAAATACACGGTATAATGTAAATATACCGTGTAAATACACGGTATAATATAAAGCTTGCCTTATATTGATTTCAATGGTATATTTTACTCTCTTTAATACGATAGACTATTCTGTCACATTGGCCGACAGCGGTACCTGGCGCGCGCGCAGCGCCACGCGGCTGTGCTCGGCGCGGTGCAGCGACGTGAGCTCGTGCAGCGTGGCGGCCAGCTCGTCCGTCAGCCCCGGCTCGTTGGCCCACAGGTGGTCGATCAGCAGCGCCACCTGCGCACCGCCACCCACCGCCGCGACACATTAGTCCGCACGTGGTACTGTGCTCAGTTCCAGTGCAAGTGGCTCCGCCGGCACGAGGACGCGGGACACTCACCAGCAGGTTCTTCTTGGCGACCTGGTTGTGCGAGAAGATGATGCTGGCCACGGCCTGCATGTCGTCCTTGTAGCGCTCGCGCAGCGCCATCACGCACTTGTCGTACGAGCCTGCGCCGCCGCCGACGGCCGACAAACGTATATTGAAAGCCAGCTTAAACGTAACCTACGCTGAATATTTCATAGTTGCTCTCTGTATATAAGTTTTATGTCATCACAAACAGAAACATTTTTGGTGCCAAATGTTTTTTTTTTATTTAACATGTAAACAGTAAGAAAAATTGGAAGTGATGCTCATCATCACTGAATGCAAGAATTCTCTTAAATGAGACGGATTAGACCTGTATACTGGCATACTGAACAAATGCACATTGCCCGACTACACATGCCTTAACTGCCTTAGGTTTACGCTAGTGGAGTCCACAACAAAACATCATTGCACTACGAACACTCACCGAGCTGGAAGTTGCTCTCCACCTGGTAGTACTGCTTGAGCAAGTCGTGCACCGCCGCCTTCATCCTCCCGCGAATACCGTTTCTACAACGAATTGGAAAAAAATTAAGCCAACTTTTAACAACAAAAAGAATCAGCATAACCTTCTCGTTTGTAGGATAAAGCTAATTCAAGTAAAATTGTAGATTTCTGGAACATTCTAATTGCATTAAGATTGTATTTTGGAATCGCGACTGACTGTAGTGTTTCATTTCTTACTAGTTGAAATCTAGAATTTATTTTAATCCACAATTCGAAAATCTATCGGTCAACGAATCAATCAATTAACCAAATAATCAACCAATCGATCATCATTATATCAGTGGCATCTGCCTTTCGGCAACACAAAACCATTTTGTGAAATGAGACATTGTGCTCTTAATATGGTCCGTGTAAATTTGAACAGAGCGAAATCCAACAACACCGTTGAAGCATGCGGATAAGTGATCAAGGCAGGCATATTGTAGCGCACCTGTAGCGCTGCACCAGCAGCACCAGCGCCTGCGTGCTCATGAAGAACACGTCGCGGTCGGCGCGCTTGGCCAGCGACGCCGCGTGGCTGCGCACCAGAACGACGGGCAACTTTATTAACCATTCAACTGATACGTACTAACTCACTTATGTAAACGGGTATTGCAATACATCAACTGAAACATTACGATCACCGCTGAACAGATACGGATCAGTGTGTGACCGGTCGTCTCAAACGTCCACTCGCACCGAGCTCCGGCAAGGATAGCCGAGTGCCATCCGAGCTGGCGGTTGCTGCATCGTGGCGAGCGCGGGCGCGCTAGCGAGGGTGCACTGACTGGTCGATGACGCTGGCGATCTGCTGGCTGGGGAACTGCGCCAGCACGCTGGTGATGTTGCGCTCGTACAGCGCCATCAGCTTGCGCACCTTCTTCTCCACCGCGATGGGGATGCGCCCCGACGTCGTCGACAGCACCTGCGGGGTGCGGGGCGGTTAGAGGCGAACGCACGCATGCAGTCACGTCTCTTCCTCCGGGAGTGGACCGAGGAAGATTTCCTCCGACTGCCCTATTTCAGTTGGCAATACTGTTTGGCTTGAGGCGGGGCGTCGGGCTGCGGCTCACCTCCTGCAGCTCGAGCAGCGGCAGCGACGGGTCGCGCAGGCTCAGCATGAACTTCTCCACTATCTCGCGCAGGCGGGGCGTGTTGTACGGCTCCGGCAAGCAATAGCCTGCACACAAATTGCATTTTTATTATTGTAATTGTATATAAATTTACTCACCATCAGGTTCATAAATCGCACCCTTGGTAAGAAGAAATAAAAGTTGAAAAATTGTATAACTTTCATGCAATGACAATTGCAGTATATTGATGGCACATCAATCGATCACTAATGTTATGCCCCAGAAGGGCCACCCACCGGCCAACGTGTTCTCCAGTATCGCGCGGTACTTGTTGTGCGCGTGGTTCAATTTATCGGTGACCACGAGCCCGTCGTCCAGCGGGAACTGGCCCTTGTACGGCTGCGCGGTGGTCACCAGCGACGGGTCGTCCAGTTCTGGTGAAATATAAAGTATGCGTGAACACTGAAATGAGTTCATATTTGGACCTTATTACTTAGGATACTTGTAATACAATTTTTGTTACTCTCACCTTTCTCAAAAAGACAAAACATATTTCATAATACATAAATGAAATTTCACTTTTAAAAACAATTTCTAATCATATTCTTATGTCACATAACCATATGTATACATAAGATATACAGATGTCAGTTTGTCAAGCCAGCGGTGACGGCTCACCGAGCGTGGCCATCAGCGCGCCCATCTCCAGCACGGCGCCGGGGCGCAGCAGCCACGTCACCGTGCCGGCTTCGGGCGCGGACAGCGTCATCACCATCTTCATCACCTGTAAACAGATTCACGTTCAATACTGTATGAAGACTAAACATTTAGGCAACGACAACTAAATTTCAACCAATTTAGGACAAACAGAGTCGCACATAATATCACTACGTTGTCTGTTCAAGAATGAAGGACACTAAGAGATTTTTAGTTCTCACACATGCGCAATTCATTCAAACTTTTATCAGGCTCCGAAGCTTCACAGTACGACCGCTGCGAGCGGAGGAGGCGAGCTGAGCGCGGCGCACCTCGATCTCGGCGTAGGGCTGTCCGCGGTGCGCGTGGCCGCCATCGTCCACCAGGCAGTTGACGAGCTTGCCGGCGGACGGCGCGCGCAGCTTGGACGGGTCGCGCTCCTTGTCGAACACCACGGTCTGGTTGCCGATCACGATGCGGTACTTGTCCACCTCGTCCCTCAGGTACGTGGTGAACGACGCGCCCTCCACCGACAGCAGCGTGCCTGACACCGGCCACCACATCTCACCGACGGATAGTTAATGAGCCTATTGGCTTAATGTTTTGATTATTTTAACAATATAAGATTTTGTCATTGCTCTTGTACCATTCAAATTAGATTTATTAAAATAGTTTGGTTATACATGATGCTATGGTATACATTACGCTATGCGTCTACTGGTCTTTCCACGTTCTACTATCGGTCTATTGACGTCTACTCACCGCCATCGGTCAGCTTGTGCACCTCGATCTCCTTAAAACTGCCGTTCATGGCGAGGAAGTAGGTATTGAGGCCGGACTTGGTAGCTGTCACCTTGTACTTGCTGCCGGAGTGGATGAGCTCCACGTCCACCGAGTTGGATAACTGGCTGGAGCCTTGAATTTGACCCCTGACGAACAGAATGGTAACATCATAACGTAATATTACGCTTGTAACACCCGAACAGGTAAGTAGAGGAATGTAGAACACTCGCACATTTCACGAGTTACATTTACGTCCCAGTATGAAATCGGTAGGAATAGAAAAAAAATCAGTATTTTTAATGTAGTTTTACAAATAAAGAAATCTATCCCACGCGGTTTGGGATTTATTACAGATATCCTTGGATCCCCAGCAAAGGAAATATAGGCGAAAAGCCATAAAGGAAGACATAGGTCCAGCTGTGGACAGAGACTAATGATCATAAGGTAAAAACAATTCATGATAACTTAAATTAAATAAATTGACTCACTTCTCCAAAGCACTCTTGAACTCCAGGAAGTGTGTCGTGATAATGTTATCAGCGATGAGGATGGAGCCGCAAATAACTCCCAGCATGATGTCCGGCTTCTCTGATTGAACCTGATGGATGCAACAAACAAACTTAAGATCATAATAACAATCGATAACAATTTCTTTGCACCCTTTTCAGTAAGCTAAGTTACTTTGAAATACCAATTGTTTCAGTAGTATAATATCATGTTTCAATAGCGTCATGGAACAATGTTTTCTTGGTCTATTGGTTATATGATACTGCTCTCATAGTCTACTGGACTAATAGTCTACTATATAATACAGACTACTATAGATTCATGGTTTACTGTGTGCCTGGTCTACTGATATACTACACTTGCCCGCTCAGCGATGAGCGCGTCGAGCCAGCTGGTGTCGATGTTGTTGTCCTGGAAGGCGCGGGTCTCCAGCAGCGTGATGAGGTACTCCACCGTCGTGCGGAAGTCGCCGCGGATGCTCAGTTCCTTGAGAGCTATTACCAGGTTCCTAAGATGGAACAGACAAAAATAGTACCCATGCATTTTTTTACAATAAAATACCACTGAGGTCAATATCCAGCAGTGGGCTAACGATGGTACATTTTAGCAACGATGATGACATCAATGATACACGTCATTTGTATTTAAACAAAAAACTAGTATTACAAAGTGGTTCGGTGCGCTAAGCCTTCTGGTCTATTTGGACTACTCACTCCCTCGCCTGCTCTCTGGTCTCGCCCCACGAGAAACAATGCCCGAACTGAGAATCAGCAAACTCGTGAAGACCACCAGAGGCGGCCACGCTGAAGTATCCCCAAACATTCTTTGAAGATCGGAAGTTCAGCTCTTGCACTGTGCCTGATGATGGCTTGAATCCTGTGATAACAAGATTTTTTAAGATCATAATAAAGTGTCGTTTTTCGATCATCTATGTTACTTTTCAATAAACCTAACTATTTCAAACAAAATGTATTTCTAATAGGAGAATCTATTTTAATTCTCTACAAACTAGCAAAGTTAAAACGAACGTAATTAATGAACTACTTGAAATTATTGAATCTCATAGGTATATAGGGGTCTATTGGTCTACTTCATCTGTCTCTAAATTCTCTCTAACTACAGTACTCACCCTCATCAGGGTTCTCGGAAGTGATCCTAGCGGCAATCACGTGTCCCCAAGGAGAAGGTCTCTGCCGGGGTTCGTCGAACTCGATGGCAGACAAGCCCCAAGGGGACTCGCCATATAGCAGACGGATATCTTTGATATGGGATAGTGGAAGACCCATAGCAATCTGGAACAGAAAACTGTAAATTAGCTTACAATAATATTCTACTTGCATTCCAACACGATCCTCGTAAATTCAATGCCTGGTTCACAACAGTCTACCACAGTCTACTGTGGTCTACTGCGGACTACCGCGGTCTACTCTGCAGTCGACAGCTGTTGCAAGCCCGCGTCGCACACCTGTAACTGAGCAGCGGGCAAATTGACATCCGCGACCATCTCAGTGCAAGGGTGTTCCACTTGCAAACGCGGGTTCAGCTCCAGGAAGAAGTAGGAACCGGTAGCTGGGTCGTACAGATATTCCACTGTTCCAGCGCTCACGTAGCCGACCATTTTCGCCAATCGGACAGCGGCCTGGGAAATGAATATATTACAATGTTATGACACCACTAATATTAGTCATAATGTATTTTTTCATATAATTCCAAATTGTGTTTAATTAAATATTTTATTTGCGATTATATGAAATAAATACATAAAACACTTTTATATACACAAACAAAGTTAAATAATCTATTTACCATATATATGTATATGAAAACCAATTAAAACTTTTTACATTGTGTATTATAAAAGTGTTAATTCGATATTACAAAAATATTATTTGGTTTTATAATTGCAATATTCACTATAAACTAACACTCAATAAACATATATAACAGACATTTATTAAGGCTTAATTTATTTATTTACCTAACATCAAACATCACTCGGGGGAGTATACAATTAGTACTGTAATTTACTGTTGTTTTTACATGAAGAAGCTCCAACATAGCCGATACTGTTTGTATACGAGAGCTGCCAGTGCGGACGCACCTTCTCCATCTCGATGAAGACGTCGGGCTTGGCGACGGCGGCGGGCGCCTCCTCGATGATTTTCTGGTGGCGCCGCTGGATGGAGCAGTCGCGGCCGAACAGCGAGATGGCGTTGCCTGCAATCGTATAGTCCAGATACAATATCGCCGCGTTGTATCAGCTATATTTTTTGTAATCACCTTACAAGAAGAGAAATGGTTGTTAATTATTATTATAACATCTTGGTGAGTTCTACGCTAGGTAGGTAGAAGCCAACAAATGCCAGATATCTCCACCCTGACAGCCCCACCTGCACCAGCACCCATCACTCTCTTCATACACGCCCGTTAGTTATACACACATGTGACATCCCTTGCAGCCAGTGGGTTGCAGTCGGACCCTAGCCCTTGCCTTCACAGTGAAGATCATACCGTACTGATCAGCCAGCAGCTGCACCTCGAGATGGCGAGCCGACTTCGCTAGCTTCATCACGAATATCGGCGACCCGGGGACCTCCGCTTGCACCTGAATTTGTGATCACATGGATATACTATATGTAAAAATTATTACAAGTTTTGCTCTGAGAATGCTTTCTTTGGAAGTGAAAAGGATTATAATAGATCTACACATGACAGTGTACACATATTGTTTGTAAACACATATGTTGCACTGTGGAGGAGTGGGCGGCGCTTACCGCAAGCAAATATACACTGTAATACACCATATTTGTAGACTATGTTTGAATGACACTGATATATTTGATTAAATATGGATTTTCACGAAACACCTGCTGGTAACATAACTAACACATTATGACTTTTGTGTACCCCGTAAAGGACCTAGCCTGATAATATGTGTGTATAATTATGATTTTTAATAAATATGACTAAATTGACTCAGTATAACATACATGTAATGTTATACTGAGTCAATTGAATATAATACTCATGAGTGGTGACAGATAATAGAAAGCTTAATTAACAAATAGGGAACTGACACAATTCATGGTCAATATTCGTTGGAATACATATTTTGAACACACTAAAAAAAATTAGAATAATGTAAATATATAATACAAATGTTACTAACTTGTCGGAACATGTTGTTGAAATCCTCGGGGTTTTCAACTTTCCTAATGCCCTTTCCACCGCCGCCTTCTGAAGCTTTTATCATCACGGGGAAGCCTGCAACAAGAAGAACTAACAGAGTCCAGACTCACAAAGAAAGCATTTCATAAAATGTAACAGTGAACCAAACTTTCATGAACGACATTTGTTTCAGTTCAGGTTTGAGTAGTAGGCATAGAAGGATACAGGATTCGTTCATTTTTTTTAAAATCCTATTTAAATAAATTTATACCTGGCCCACTGACCCCACGTAGGTCCCATAATTCAGAAAAATGAAGGCATGATAAATTAATTTTATCATAGGTGCCACAGTTATACAAAATATATCATGTTATAGAGATATATCATGTTATATTCATACAAACAAAACATACAGGGTGAATGTAAAAACGATATAAAGCTCTCACCGATCTTATGCGCCGCTTGCAGCCCGTGCTCGGGCGTGGCCACACAGCCCCTGGCGAACAACTCCGACGATATCTTGATTTTCTTCGTGTTGTACTCAGCTTTTAATTCTAAAATAAATGACACAAATAATAATTATTATTATTGTTGTTATTATATTGTGACACAGGGATTCCCCCCTTACGAGGAGTGCACAGAGCACAGAACGATATTTTCATCCTCATAGAGATGACCGAATGGATGAATGGATATGACTGGCCCTACAGCGACCAGAGCGTGCAGTACGCACCGCTGCCGCTCCAGGGCAGCGTGGGGATGTCGGCCGTCTGCGCCACGATGGACGACGCGATCTTGTCGCCCAGCGCCCACATGGCCTTCTCCGGCGGCCCGATGAACACCACGCCGGCGCGGTGCAGCAGCTCCGGCAGCTTGGGGTTCTCGGACGCGTGGCCCCAGCCCGCCCACACCGCCTGTGTCAGTCCACACATTGGCACGCTTACACTCACGCACGTCTCATTAATAAAAAATAGAATTTTAAACATGGGACATATGTCTATCACAAGGGGCACAAATCACTTATCACATGAGACGCGTGTTCAGCAGAGCTCTGATACAGGCTGGCGATACCCCAATATGCTCAGATCTTGAAAGTGTGACCGCTGGTGACAAATTATCAAGAGTTTCCGGCCACATATCTACATGCATAGCAATACTTAAATATCTCCAATATCAAATCTACAAATGACAGGCATAACTTTTTTCTCATCTACCACGTCCAATTAGCCAACAATATTTCAGAAAGGCAACCACGCCCTCTGTTGAGACAAAGAGGACAAAAGATCGAGTCAGGCGTCCCAGCAGCGGCGCACCTGCACTTGCTGCCTCACAGCGATGTCCACGATGAGCTCGACGTTGGCGTAGTTGTTGTTGTTGGAGCCCCCGGGGACCGGCACGTAGTGGTCCGCCATCTTTATGTATTCCGCGTTGGCCTTTAAGTCCTCCGGCGTCACCTGTGACGGACG
The DNA here is from genome assembly GCA_018245875.1 of Mysoria ambigua. Taxonomy (NCBI): domain Eukaryota; kingdom Metazoa; phylum Arthropoda; class Insecta; order Lepidoptera; family Hesperiidae; genus Mysoria; species Mysoria ambigua. Next base: position 11,598 of record DWEI01001438.1, read on the forward strand.
CGGGCACGCTACATCTCAGTACACCAACAGTAACCAGCGAGCTATGGACGCACACACACACACAGAGGCAACATACAAACAATAACTTACATTAACAATGAAGCAACAAAAACCTGCTAGACGATGATGAAATAAGGCTAACGGATCACCATAAGGTTACCCTTAAAATTGAAACAGTGAAATAAGGTATTAAAATAACAAATACAACAGGCGGTGCGCCAGCGTGTATGTACATATGCTTGCGAATGTGTGCGTGCACGTGAGTACGAGTGAGTGAACATGTGTGTGTGTGTGTGTGTGTGCGTGTCAATCTCACCATAACAACGAAGCGTACGGCCCTCTCGTTCTTGAACATCTCGTAGGACCATCTTCGTATTGACCGCATGCATTTTACAGCGCCAATGCCGTTATTCGCGATCAAAACCTGAAAAAATCGATAAAGTCGAAAAAAAACCACATTCCAATCGATAGTGGGATGCCTGTCATTTAAGTACATTGTATTGTAATGCACGATAGCTAGGAATCATAATAGGAGAATCAGGTCAATCTGGTTAATTGACAATGACGATGTAATGATACAAATTATCATTTTAATGACATTGAAGGAAATGTTACTAGTACACATACTATCCAAGCAATTGATTAGCCTAACATATAATCACACTTAACAGGAATTTCCCTGGCCTTTATCATGTTTTCCAGCTTGTAATTATTAAAACAGAAAACATTAAAATAGTGTACCTTATTGATAGCTTTGGTGCCTTGAAAGCGACGCACGAACTCCTCGGGGGTGGCTACTGTGAAGTCTTTCTCTTGGAAACGATGGCTGTGGATCACTGTGCCCTGGGACATGGACGGCCTGTGAAGTGGAGATATAACAAGAGTATATTATTATCATCATCGTTAACTCTCTTATTATTCTACTGATTTATTTTTTCTCCTTTTTGAATGACAGGAGTTAAAGCCACAGTTCATAACACAAAAAAATCATGTATGTACTCTTTAAGAAAATATGTATCATATACAAAACGACTTAAAGGTTATAAATTGTTAACTCTAAGAATCATGGGTAGAAATTAAACAAGCAGAAAAATTGATATAGTACAAAACAATACATTGTACACTTTCACAATACAATGCAAAATACATACAATTAACACACCAACATGGACTATGCACATTACTTTTTAAAACTTTCACTTGTAATGGTCTTTTGGCTACAAATGTATATAAAAAACTGAAATCACTTAAAGTCTTAGCTGATTATATGAACTGGATTCTAATTTATTTCTACACAAATTATTAATAATCACTGTAACACTATGAGGAAACCACACATCGAACAAACAATAAAAATACCAAAATTTAAAATGGTTTCCACTTCCCACAGAGGTGCGCACAGAAGTGTAATACACTCCCAGACTTCACTACTATTTGACATAGACTGGTCTCATATTCAGCTTATGAACCACTACTAGAAAACCTAAGTGAGAAAATCAAATAGAGCCCAACACTCGTGCGAGCTGAATTGAAACTGGCCAAATGCAGGTTTGGAAGACTGAGTTTAGACGCACACAGCTTGAACGTGGCCAAGTGTGGGTTGGATGACTTAACACACCTTACAAGATGTATTCAATAAATTAAAAGTGTACAGGGTTCCTTATAATATTATATGCAAATAATGTTACAGATTCATAACATATTTTAATATATTATGCTAAAATATAAGACATTCCGTATTTGTTTATGAAATGCTTTTATTAAATCAAAGCAAAATTAAGCAATTTAAGCTTCATAATGTACATCTTAAAGATAGGGACAGATTCTAAGAAACTATCGGTAACAACATTTTGACATAAGTTTATAAAGTAAATTTTGTTTGCTTAGCATAAAAAATAGTTGTTTTGTCTTTTAAGTATTTTTTTACACATTATCGGGACAATTAATAGTTCCATTGCTGAACATGACATTGGTTAATTCAATACAACAGCTTGTATGACAAGCAATGAATGTAGACGAGACAAAAGAAATCGGCCAACACTGTACCAAGTGGAAATCCTTAATCTCTGTCTAGCCCTATGAAAAAATGGGGTGATAATATTTACCTTTTTAAATATGACAACTACGAGTTTATGTATTGATATAAAAAATAGCTGTGGTCTCATGGTTAGAAATGAATTAGCAAGGAATGACAGACATTACATTATCGGTCTCCTATTAAACACCTATTAAAAATGCTTTTGTTTGATAATAATCTGTAATGTATACGATAGTTGAGTAAGTGCATTCATTTGTAATATGGAAAATGGTGATTGATGCAATTGATACAACTGAGTTATTTTAATACATGTCTGTACCATATGACTAATTAATCTGTACAAATATAACTGTACATTTTTTGCCTATTATTAAATATTTTTATTACAGTTTATTAAACTTGCTTAATTATTATTAAACTATTAGCATCTTTGTATACAAATATTGCTTCGTTTTAATTATAAAAATAATAATAATAAAAATTAACATTACTTATACAATAACTAAATGGTATTGTTTAACTTGCAATAAAACTATTGCTTATTATTTTTCGTTTTTGCAATAAAAATATTTATTAACTTAAATGTATTATTTCTAACAGCTTAGTGACAAAAGTACGGCAGCTCGTAAATTAAAATATTCTAAATATTTTCATTACATTTATATAAATAAGAAGCTGCGTGGAAAAATTGATTATGTTGTATGCAAGTAGTGAGTAGTGAAATTGTCCAGCAAAAGAGAAATTTCAAAGTGAAATCGCATTTAGCTTTCCGTTTCTAAAATATAATTTTTATATAAATCATATACAAAGTTTTTAAAAACTTCGTAACTGGCTCACACGCATTATTCAGATACAATTAAAAAATAATGTTTTAAATTTCGCAAAAAGTTAGCGAACAACAAATTCTAACCTGTAAGGCTCTTCCGAATATAGTCCATTCATTGATGCGTACATTTTTAACACAGAAAAATAAATAATCACACACTATAACTAATAACACAATGAATACTGCATCAATTGTAACTGAAAAAAAACTTCGTATATATCGGCTGAGACCGAAACGGTACTCCCGAGTTTGTTTTCGTCCTTTGACGTTTGAGTACCTATCCAATTAAACATCGGATGACGGATCATACGATCTTGCCATCCTTTTCCAGTATAATGATTAGACACTGAGCGAAAAGGACGGACAACCAGCAGAGTTGCCGTTGTTATAAAATTTATGCAAGGAGATTGCATAAGAAAATTATGTTTTCCCGGCATGTTTACGCCGCTAGGGATTGCAAAGGTCGGGATATTATCGATATTATAAGTAAAAGGTCAACGCGCATATATAATTATTCAGACGTGTAAGATTTGCGAAATCTGATAATTTCGATCATAACAAAATACAGATGCAATTTAATGATCTTCGTTAAACTGAGATAGCATAAAATTCAAATATGTTTTACTACTTTCGTAGTAATTTCAATTTAATTTACGTCGTAATACTCTAAAAACAAATAGAAACTTAAGATGATAACATTAATTAATTAAATACATCCAGTCATTATTAAATTCATTTAATTTGTATAAACAATAAACTTAATAACAAAAAATATTTCTTAATATTAATCAATGTATTGTCTCACACTATGGCCATTCAAGCCAAATGAACAAACAAAATGATTTATTTCAAACATCTTCTATAAACTTCTTGTAAGGATTAATAACGAAATTTGACAGCCAGGAACCTTATTTGTATTAGGTCCTAGACGTAAAACCGATTTATCATTGACAAGCCTTTAATAGCCTACTTACGCCTTCTGTACATGACATGACATAGAGAAAAACATATTTTTTTAAAAAAACAATAATTAAAAATTATGAAATTTTCATTGTCGTAACAAGTAAGGAAATTATTTTAAGTTTTACCATTCACCGTGCAGAGGATCCTGGTTAGACCTGTTGAATTGATAAAGCATATTTATTTATTGTTGGGATCATACGTCACAAGTTACCTCGATTTGCATAAATACTACGTTCGTACATGGTGTAGAACGAGTTTTTTTCTATCGCCGCAGAAATTAATGGCCGACAAAAACTTCTACGAAGATGTCTTAAAAAATGATGCTATTGAACAATAGGGTATGATTTATCTTATATTGTGTTGTAGAGAGGTTACACACAATTAGCAGTACATATATACGTAAAATATGTATATTTTTCAGAGAGTATAACCACTTGTACAACATTCACTGTTCTTGCTGTTATAAAAGTGACACAGGGCACAAGCTGTTTTAAGACATATTTACAAAATTTAAACGCATTACCCATTTCAAGAAAAATTACAATAATTATACGAAATCGTTAATATGTCTCTTAAAACTAATGTTTCCATGAGTCCCACGACTACGTATTTAAGACAACTTTAATGTCCTATTTGGGCAAATTCTATTTTGTGGTTTAGCCTTGTATGGTTGATGAGCGAATATTTATCAAGATATGACGAAGCAGACAATAACGCACCAAAACACAATTTTTGATCTATAAATTATAATTCAATTTAAATCAGTTTCAAAAGCGAGTTGAATTTAAATGATGACTAATTGGCCATTATCTCGTTATATGGCGTGTTTCATATTACAATGAAATAATTAGCTTTTCAACCTCTTTCAATGTTCAGTCAGAGATAGGATGTCATTGAGAACTCTATTCAAGTATAGAATCTCTAAGATATCTCACGTCATATTAAAGCGATTTAATGACGATGCTTTTAAATGCTATATAGAAAAAGTTTTTTTGATAGATTCTTTTGAATATTGGTGTATTTCATTGGAAGAGTAGCTACAAGGAAGAAATAATGACGAAGAAGATATATGTACAACGCGAATGTGGAGGGACGCAGGTGCCGAAGGAGGCCAAGACTCATCTATCTCGATGGAATAAGCCAAATATTAGCTGATGGGGGAGTCAGAAGCCTCCGAAATCGGAGTGCATGTATGAAAAGAGTTATGAATGTGGAGGAGGCGCGGCAGGTCTGTAAGGATAGAGATATTTGGCACTC
>DWEI01001439.1:0-16678 GCA_018245875.1 Mysoria ambigua
TTTTGTTATCAACTTCATCGATTGATCACTGATCAAGTTTTGTATTGACCCTTCTGTTATATAAAAGTAAAATTTTGATTTAAACTTCATCAATACATTGACTGATCACTGATCAAGTTTTGTATTGACTGTTCTGTTATATAAAACTAACATTTTGTTATCAACTTAATTGATCCCAAACAAAGCGCACTGGATGTACATTTATAACTTTAATTTAAAAGTAATACTTGGTTACAAAGACGTTTATCACTCACAATAAACATAACGGATCGCTTTTAAGAGATAAGTGTATATTTATAACCACAAATAACATTTTGAAGCGTCGAAAATTATGTAACGCCCTTCTGTATAGACGAAAAAGCGAATTTCGCGAGTTTACACGTCCGAGTACAAGTATTGTCGATATCATGAAATACGGCTCAATTTACATACAAATTAAATACAAATTGGGGAAGTGGAATCGCTTTGCACAATGGTCATGAACTCGAGCTAATTTACACATCAACATGAATCGATGTTCGTCTATTAACTGAATAAATTGTCCCGACTAAATTTAAATTTGCCTTACATAAATGAAATTTATTTTTAATAAATCTTGCCTATAATCCCCAAGAGGTAGGTGCGTACCCGCGTAGAGGTACCCGCGTTTCACCAGTTATGTTTAATAGGTGGTGAGCCTATTGCAATATACCGGGTACGAATCCAGATTCTAAGCCATTATTATAAAATATAAATAGGAAAATCCAATATTGCCCGTCTCGAGAATTGAACGCAGGTCCTCCCGATCGACAGTCGCATCTGCAACCGACACGACCTACGCGGCGGTCGAGTCAAGTCGAGCAGTACAATGTTTAAATAGTTCCGATACTATTTCTTTATTTTCCTACAGATAGTCAAAATATTTGTCTTAACCAATATTTTATTAAGTTTTAAGGCTATTTCAATATGAACGAACAGTGTCGCCTAAAGTCGTTCGCTCTCAGTTCTGTTGCGAGAGTGGTGACTGACATTCTCAGTCAATCAATACTAAAAGACCGGGCGCAGGCTTAGAACTTGTAGCGGATATCTGACTTGTATGTGTCACGTCTTTGTCATCCGTGACGTTAAACCCCTATCGGTTAAGCGACTTTTGTTACGGTAATGAAATAAAACTGGACGAATATAACATCATCAGGCCGGACGTCAATAACTTAGCAACTCACCACTTTCTATCGTTTCACTGTTGAACAACGATGTCCTATCGAAACGAGACAGGCTTGCGCCATAGTGGGTGGAACTAGTCAAGTGCCGTTTGTTAGACTTCCTGGAGGAGCGCTACGGTGCGCTAATTATGTTTCCTAACAACGTTTTCCTACGCCCTTAAAGAAAATGTCATTGTGTTCTGCCAGGATTCGAACTCAAATGTTAGAGGGAAAATGGTCGACTTCTAAAGCACCGGGCACAAAGCACAAAACTTATTTTCTCGATACGAACGAGAATCGAACCCAAATTCGTCTACTGTGCACTCGTGCAAACCGTTGTTTTAAATAGTCTAATAAAAAAATTAGATTGTAATGAGAATAATACACTTACACTCTTTAATATATTTATAAAGACCCCTACAAAGTGTACAACATGTGCAGTTGATCCGACCGGCACACTCAACCGACTGGTCTAATATGCCGATATGTTAATTGATAAATAAATCCTTCTATTTGAATGTAGTTTCAGCTTAATCAATCGAAAGACTACTTTTTTTACAGTTATTTTTGAGGAGCGCGAGGGCCCTGGCGCGAAGATATGTATTTATGTATGTACCATCAGATATATAACTATAATACCCCACAATAATTTAATAACGACGTAATAAATTACATTTATATGTATTTAATGTGATCAAATATTAATTAAGGGATATTGTTATTACGAATTTGTTATAAATCGAATTATGATACAGATTACAGAAACGTGATAATTTCAACGATGAATAAATATTCATTAGTATCGCTGGTCATTTCAGTCTTCATTATTTAAAATCTGATTGAAATATATCAATTACTTATAATTATTTTAATAAATTCTGAGAATTTTAATATTAAAATAGTACATGTTATAATGCACAAAAGATCTTAATGATATTAATTTCAGCTACAATAATATAATTCCATAATGCAATAAAACTATGTTTACCTATATATTCACAAGTTATAACTCTAAAATAATTATATATACCTACCAGAACACAAATTACTGTTATGCTATAGTTACACATGTAATTGCCCTAACACATATGTATATCGATTCAGTTCAAATATTGACTCAATTCATCGTTTAGTCTGCACGTAAGGTCCTCGTAGTGCTTGCACAGTGATTGCTGAATTGTCTTGGGACTTTTGTAACAGGTGTGTAGTTTGTGGCATAGTTTCCCTAAGGTCTACCACAAATATCGAAAGCAGTGTAGTACAGTGACCTTAATTTTAATACTACGCACGAATTCCTTGAGCTTTCAAGTCAAAATTTGTTTACACCACCTTTCCGACGATCTTCGACAAAAACAAAATGGCCGCCAATTTCCTTCATAACTCGAATAGCAATCAATTGAAATATTTTATTACAACAAAGTAGTTATAACGATGAAATAAGCTAATAAAGAATTTATGTGCACAATTAAAAATATTATTTTCTAAACAACACACAAAAAACCTGATAGTAAGAGGCAGATAATTGCACTAGTGATTACTGATGAATTTGTCGCATTGTAAACATATGAATGAATCGTCTAAAGTATAATATATTCGTTCGCTTTATAATTATTAGAGAATTGTTATAATAATAACAGAATGACTTACATCGGAATTGCGTACGGCATATGAAACTGGTTAAGAGTCGGTTGGGCAAACTTTATTAATATTACGAGTTGACTTTGCAACATCGGTTGCCGGGGTATCATTTGACATTTTACTCGCAATGATTGGTGATCTCAAAGCGGACGATGTAACATTTTATTTTAGTATAACTTTGTTATATATATGCCATATAATAGATACATCAAATTCGTTAACTGACATTTTTAATGTTCATTTGGGAATACTAAACGAAAACTTTAATTTCGCCCTATATCTTAGTATCTAACACAAAGGATCAATGTAATAAGAGAAAATGAAACAAATCGCTCTAAATGTATACTAAACAGTCAAAATCGCCATTGTAAGATTTTTCAAATGCGAAATCGTTAGATTTGGGTGCGCGCGCCTGAACTACGACGATTTCGTTTCGTCTGCTTAAGAAATTACGGAGTTTTTTTGGAAGTTATTGTGTTTTATTCTCTTCGATCGACCCTTTATCATTTGATTGTAACACACGGCTCGTCCCTTAAGATAAGAAACGCTGACTGCGTAATTTTAACACCCTTCGTGCTGGCATATTTCACATGAGTTTGTGAATATTATCAAGAACTCCGAGTCGCGTAAGCTTTCTTACGATCTTTTCTTTCATCGTTTTATAATTTAATTTTAGAGACGAATATTTTTATACCAGAGGTTCGTGTAACTCGATCGAAACCCAGACGCCCGGAGTGAGATGATAAATCCCAAAACCATTGACTGCGAGTATTTAGTTATTGTTATTTATACCGAAAGTAAAGAGTAAGCGGTCACTGAAAAGCCATGAACAATTTACGTTACAATAGTACCTACGTGGTATTAATATTTTCTCTTAAGGCTCAAAAAATTTCAAGTAAAGCAGGCGGAACGAGGAATAACAATTAACTTCCATAAATTACAGATATTTTTGGTAGTTTATGTAACGTAACGAAACTTCACGTCTGTAATTCCTGTACAGGTAGACAGAAGAATGCAAAACACTTCCACGTTTCACCAGTTAGGTACGTTTACGACCCGCCATAGAACATGTGTAATACTAAACAACCTTCAAACTTTCACTCACTCCCAATGGCACATTATTCACTTCAGCAGGTAAAAACGTCTTTAATCTTTGCTCGTGTACTATTATTATAATCACTTTGTACGTTTAATGGCAGCGACGAGCGGGGGCACGCTACAACAAAAGCAATCGTCGACTGTTTCTTTTGATGTTACGCTTCAAAAGTTCGCGTTGCTTAGGGAAAGTAATATTTTATAAGCTCGCGGAATACCAGTTTACAAATTAGGTTGAGTGCCGATGTGATATATTACATTATTAATGCGTAATGACAATGAAATTGTTGACATACGCGACGATCGGGGAACGCAGGAACACATTATGAACTGTCATCTAAGCGTGTCGACAGAGAAAAATGTTTCGGATTGTAATGAATTGTTTTGTGTAGAACATTACAAAATATGATATATGAAGTCGTTCTTATATTTTCCGTGAGTGTCTCATTAGACAACATGGGACGGAGGTCGTGACTCGCAATATTCGCTCGACGCGAGACTTTGCCGTTAAATTTTCACATAGTAAATTATTGCCAAAACCAAGCTTTATTTCCGCACAATTTAAGTATCAGTATACTCAGAACGATTGAATACAAATTGTTGTTGTATTAACTACATTGGAACGAGACCAATTAACGATGTGGATTTAAGTATTCGTATTTCCGTACAGGTTGTTTACTATTTTCTTTGTGTGTATGTTTAGCTGTTTTTGTATCATAATATTAGGTATATAACCGTCTTACATTATACATTGACACAACATTGATACATGACATTACATAATAACTTATACTGTATTGTCGTCAATATCAAGCCTTTATCGTTAATATATTAGACAAGAATTGTCTCTCAGTACAAGAATAGTATAAGTCGTAGACTGAGAGTATAGACCTAAACGAACCGACACACTTTACACACCTTACAGAAAGTTTAAATAATTTATTGAAGCTTACCCCGAAGGAAATTGATGTAAGACGAGTGCACGGCGAGCACGGGAGATTACCTTTTGATCTCGTCTAATGAGTGTGGCTCTAAGAATGTTTGTCACTTAGCGTAAGCGTCCCATCTACGCAACTGACTCGCTCGTACGCCATTCACGCGAACTGTTTACATAATTATACATTAACATTCGCATCACCTGGGCCGTATCTGATTTCCACTTCACTACTGTTACATTTAATTAGACAAACAGAACAGTGGTTACGGTAAGTGGTTGCTGACGGTGGGCGTGACGTCACAGTGAATATTTGATCTGTGTGCCGATGCCGTCGAGTTCACGGTGCGTGTAGGTAGGTGCCTTTAATTTCAATCTCGGCGCGCATTAAAGAAGCGGGTATTAATTTTCAGTGCGAAACAGCAGCCTGCGTTTGATTACGTTTGTTGAACGTTCTGTGTAACACACATGGTTGTCTGGCGGAGAGAATGTAATTTAAATTCGGCGCTCGGCGCGCTGGCGGCCTGTGAAATAATTAACTGGTCGACGTCAAACACAGTTCAGAGGGGGACTGAACGCGAACTGTCGCGGTGTTGGCTCTTGAAGGATGAGTTTTCGTTCGAAACACGGTGGGCACTATTTCGCGGAAATGGATTCGACACAATGCAATTTCGTGTCGCAGCGGAATTCCCTGCCCCAATGGACATGAACTCGCTCCAGCCGCGGCCCGACGTAGAGAACACGTCCCGCGTATCCACGCAGCCTCATTATCATCAGCTGATAGTACTGCACGAGTACAACATCCTTATACACTTGTGGCTTATTGAATTCATTGCAATATGTTCTATACTAACAGCTGTTAACAATTTCCAATACTAGTCTCTGTCTGAATCTGGATTTGTAACTGTAACCTTATCCACTACTTCAGTTATCACCATAATCAGCCTATTTCAGTCCACTTTTGGTTTCCCCTGAAGCGTTATGTCTATAATTTCATCTCTATTCCAATAGTCATATAAAATTATCAATGAAACATCGGAGTATACGTACATATATGACTCTTCTGCCTGCCTTTTACGGAAAATACCAGCAACATGTTATGATTTTGTTACGGTAAGGATAAGATATGACTGTTCAAGAATCATTTTCACGACCATCATTTAATTTATTGTTTTATATATAAAAAACCGTTACTTTATTACTATTATTAATTTAATATACAGATTATAATTGTATATACATTATACATCATCCCTAAAAGCGGTTTTGTAAAAAAAAACTCACCTTTTAAATTGCATTTTTCTCACAGGTTTATAGTTTTAGACGTAATACATTTGCATAAGTCGATATATTAACGACTTACATACATGGTGTGGGCTTAGCTTTTTCAGCGCATAACTGTGAACTGACCACGCTAACCGTTTTAAAAGCTATCAAAACACTATAAAATCATGCGAGCTTCTATTGTATGCGTTAAAACTTCGACAACTGAAGGCTGTAAAGCGATGTTTGAATGAAAAATGGCGCCCAGCGAAAGTCTTTTTTTTTAAGTCCGTGCCACGATTCACCTTTTTATACTGAAAATACTTTTTTGCTAAAATGAAGCTGCCATTTGGGGTTTTTTTTCTGGCACACTCGACGTGTTTGTTAGTCTTTACGGTTTCAAACTTTTAGCAAACTATCAATTTATCTCGAATATTCAGTGTAACCTTTAATGAAATATGTATTTACATTATTAAAATGATAATTGTAGAAATGTGGGCGTGTGTCACATTCTCTGCCTGCCTCTTCGGGGATTACAGGCGTGGTGTTACGATTACGATAGTTTACTTTTTAGTAATTATTCATATTCCTATAGTCTTGTGTACACGAGGATTGCGGCCAAAAGTTTTTGGCCGCAATCATCACGGTGTGTGGTGATTTAATCGTAAGCAGCAAGCGCGACTACAGATCGAAAGCGCCTGGGTTCAAATTCCGAGTATGACACTATTGGATTTTTCTAGTAGCTCGGAGTCTTAATTTATTCCGATGTATGGCAATAGGTTCAACACTTATTCCATGCAAGAACTTTAAGGTAACTAGTGAAACGTGGAATCCCTCTGCCTATCTCTTTGGGGATTATTGGTATAATATTACGTTTCACGTATACGAATTCAAATAGCCGTAGGTACGGCACGTCTTACGAATACAATCGATAACAACAGTCCTAGATTCCATTTAACGGTCGCGTTTGACGTTGGCCGGCGGACGTTTAATCGACTGCACGCAGACCGCTCGTAGTCGACGAGGCCGGTACGCGCGCGGGCTGACCGAGGATGCGAGTGGAACGTCTCCCGTGCGGCTACGTCGACTCGTTGTGGGCATCGGATGAACCCACTCGGCCGGAATGGGTAAAGCTGGAGAGCCAGTTACCGGCTCGGAAAGAGAGCGTATCCATTTAAAGACGCGAAGTGTTTCAGATGTGCGACAAGTGAATGTACGCGGGATAATAAGGAAAACATAACAGAGAAGTTCGATGTTATCGAATGAATAAATTACATAGTTTATACAACTTTATGTGAGCAGAATAAATGTTATTTTTTTTTTTAATATTTTTTTTTATGTCTAACGTTATTATATTTTATGGAATTAGTTTTATATTATTTTGTATCAAAGAGTGTAGTTCAAGATTTACATGTGAAACAATTAATTGCATGTCACATAACACTAAATATTAACTGAATTATGTGTAGTACATACATATCTTCGCGCCAGGTCCCACACGTGATAGTATATTTGTTATTATATTTATTATATTAATATCATGCTATACCTAGTAATATATTAATGAAGATCATAATAATTAATAAAGACGATAGAGGAAAATTTCGCAATAACGCGTACCGTCACGCAATACCGCTCCACATCGGCCGCGGGAGCGGGGCGGCCGAACGATGTATTGCCGGAAGCCGCCCATACATCACGTTTTATGTGTGACAAATAGACTCGAGTTAGTTGAAATTGCTTTTCGATCCACTCCGACAAATAATGGCGGGCCACCGACGCGCGACCTTAGTCGTCCGCGTGACTATCGCAGTTTGCGTATCGTCGGCACCGAATCGTGACAGGATGGAGACGGATACACGTATCCTTTTCAATCTATTTATCCTGCCCGCGCTGGACTTAGCCGTGCCGTTTGCTCACATTTACGCCGGTACCATTTGTAAATGGCGCATTTCACGCGGGTTGTATTGTGAGCAATATATTTAAACTTTCACGTGGAGCCTCACGCTCTGAACGGGAGCAAATTTGAAGACAGATAACTGAGTATCGGTTATATATTGTATATTGATAGCAATCGGTACTTGTGTTGCTCAATATAATTTATTTAAATCATTTGTGATGTACTGGTAACTACATAACATAAATATGTATTGTTCCTGTGATGGCTATATATGGGTAGGCTTGATTATTTATGACATGTATTTTGTACTACAGGCCTATTAACATTATTGTGTTTAAAGTGAATTAGTAGGAAATTATGTTATAAGGAAATTGAAATAAATAAATTAAGTAAATTCGTAGATCAAAAATATGCGCGTTTTAATAAAAAAAAGTATTTTGTCTTTGTTTTTGTATATATATATTTTTTGATTATACACCGATCATAGTCCAAGCACCCGATTCCTGTCGTATTATATGAGTAATTGTATGAAAATATAAATATACTAATAGGAGTACACGTAACAATCACAAGCACATATGAATATTGTAATTAGCTCTATAATAACGTTAACAAAAGCAATTTCATAATGGCGCTGGCTGAATAATTCACGAGTGTCTCATTCAATCCGGCCCGTTTATTATTTGTTGATGTTATGGATACAAATACACTTGGATTAGTCTCCGTTTGGTGGTCGTACGTATTATAACAGAACGCGGCTCAGTGAATTACATTGGGTGCGTTGTCCCTGTTCTATTGTACTCGGCGCGCGCGGGCCTTGGATAATACACGAATCTTTTATTCAAGTGCCACGGCCCACGGAGGAAATAACGCGAAATGAAGTCAACGTTCATTGTGCCGCTTTCAGTGCGGGAGTTTGATGGGTATGTATCATCTTAAAAGTGCACTTGAGAAACATCTCAAATCTTTACAAATATACATTTGGTAATTTTAATATAATAATAAAAAAGTATAGTCGAATTATATCTCTGTAGTGGTATTTATTTTGTGCTCAAAGTTTCAATGAAAGCGTCAATGTATAGCGCAAAACAAAGTATAGATTATATCTAACCATAACTATCTTTTACAATTTGTTCATAGATATATCTATGTCACTCGAATCACTGATACGCACTGTATAACTGACAACACTAAAATTAATAATAGTTTTCATTCAATTGGGTTTTTATTGTTCTGATCGATATTTATCACGTTATTTATATGCAGGCCCCACATCTGAAAAGGTTGCGAAACATTCAATAAAATTTTATTTTATTCCCGCGTGAGAAACGTAACAGTGGTCCGCGATGTCTGGATACCGTTAACGTGGATAAACATTTCCAATGTCTTGTATGTTGTTTTATTTTGGTCAATATCACGGAACGGTTTTAGGGATATGAAAAAAATCGGGTATAATTTGTTTAGTTGGATCAACTGTTACAATTCAAATCTTCTGTTTAAATGTGGTTTCCGTAACATGACATATTACACAACTGGCCGCTGACGCCTCTAAACAGCTGCAAGGAACAAAATATTTGCAACACAAATTTTGTTATATCTCTTATTATTTTAAATTAAACTTATGATTTTTGTTAGTTATATTGATTTTACTGCGGTTTTTTATATGTAATGATTACGTGATATTTTGTGAGATAAGTTGATATGTTTTGCGTGCTGTTCTTTGTCCTTGAATATTTTTTTTGCGGCTCGTCGGGCGTTGGGTGCAAGTACGACTGCCGATGAGGAGGTCCTAGATTCAATTTCCGGGTGGGGTACTACAAGAATTATTCTAATTTAGATTTTATAATAGTAGCTAGGAGTCTAGATATGTGCCTAGTGTATGGGTATAGGTTCACCAACGATTCCATCGTGGGACGTAAACGTAACTGGTGAAACGTGGCAATGTTCTGCATTCGTCTACCTACCTCTTCGGGGATTATAGACTTTTTTTATAATTTCATTTTTAATTTCTAATAATGTAATAACCATATGTCCTCGTCGTCATCCGTTCTGAAGAAGCTTATTTAATTTATTTGCTAAGCTATAGGAGTTCGATTCTGAACCTGAAAAAATATGTTTTTGTTATGAGTCTTCTTTTTACATACCTTGAGACGTAAAGAGTTAAGATGGCTGTGATATAAAAATACATATATCAATGTTTAATGATGATAATGAAATATAGATGTAATTTTGAATAATTTTCTTTTTTTTGTACCAAAATATTAATAATGTAAATTTGTAATATTAAAGGAAGACTTGATAATACTAATACAATTACATCAATGTTTGTCGAATAGCACTCGGCAAACATTTTGTATATACGCTCGGTTCCATGCTGTGAAGCTATTAGCAGTAAACGTATTTGTGACGCAATCGATTTATTTATATCGACCATCAAAACTGTGGTTTCCTTACCTTAACAGCAGTTGTAGTGCCGCCTCGACTAAGGAAGTAGGTTAAGGGAGTTAAGGGCCGCTATAAAACGAACAAGTGTCGTTGCTGGCCCAAGTACATTTGGAATAAAGATATACAAGCAGATGAGCGGCTGAAGCTGGTACTCAACAGACTACCCACGCTCAAATAACTTTCTTTAACGGTTTAAGTACAGCGAGTTACACTTTATCTATTTACTTCCTCACATCTGAATAAGTTTCCGATCGTAATTTTCCGAATAAGCCGGTCTCAATTGAAATTCGATTTTCGAACAATACAATTCGAACTCCGTCCGCGCATGTAGCCAATTGGTGATATCGTATTGAATTTTTCCATGATAAATACAAATAAACCGAAGGATCGCGTTCGCCCGTCTGGAGAGTGGGTGATTTGTATGTGGCCGGCCTACATTTTCGTTCACTAGCTCACCCTTCTTACGGGCCCGTTCCGACAAGTTCACCGAGCCACCATTAATCATGCATCAGCGTTATCTTGCGACTCGATATGTCGGCGGTGTGATGTGCGTGCGCAATCCGCCCGCACAGGCGTGGCGGTGGGCATCAACTTTAACATATTCATCTTTTGCATTATCCCCCTCGGCGTCGGATGTGTTTGGTTTCAACCCTTTTACACGACACGTGCACAAAGTCAACTTTGCTTAACTTTTTTTATATGAAAAGAAATCTCTAATTTTTCCTTTTTTTATTTTTCTCTTCTTATTTAGGCCAATGGTTATTGTTATTTATACGCTCGTGTCCTTCGTGTTAGCTGTAAATCAAGCTACATTAATCAACGATGAAATTTCCCGTGCCTTGTGTGACAAGACATACCTACACCGTTGTCATTATTCGCACGCACATCGTAAACTGCTTCCACCTGGTGTCTTAAGCACGAACGCACTCCCGGGAGGAAATAGTTCACGAATAATACATCGACTCGCGTCTCTCGTGTGTGCGTCTGTTAAGTAATTTGTCGTCTGCGACCGCCTCATACAACATCTTAAGTGCTTCTTTGTACGAAATATTTTTTAACTAACTTGAATCGAGCTTTACGATTTTTTTAATAATGTCCTTTATAAATTATTTGGCTCGGAATCTAAATGTGTCCGTTGTATGGCTCCACCTACTTCACCGTGGGATGTAAACTTGACTAGTGAAAAACGTAAGTATATTACACTCTGCCAAATTCTCTCGGGATTACAGGCGTGATGGTATGTTAACTTAATATACAAGAAAATAAGTAAACACGTTTCATTAAGTGAGTTTGTACACACGTTAAAGCAAATCATCATTTACTAAAGCACATATTTTAAGTCAGATACAGTGTAGTCAGGCAAATGTGTTTGTCCCGAGAGTGGGCATTACGTTCATATATATTACAGTGCAGCTGTACGGCTATCTCTAACACCGACATTGAATATATTCAACATATGGTCTGTCGTGAACAGCTGAGACCGAAGCATAAGCTTGAATATTTCCACTACAGCTGTATGCGTATCGCATGTCTGTGTGTTCGGTGAATAAATATATTTCTACGGGATTGTTATATAAAAACTTTTATTTTTATTTTTAAACACAACGCCAGCACCACCCGTCGAAAAAGCATTTACATTTTTATATTACGCGAAACGTTTCCAAAATAATCGCCGATACACGCATTGAAAAGACTAAAAATTAAAACATCGCCCAGGTATGAAATATTGTTAAAATTGTTCCGTTTGTTTATGTAGCCGAATGTGAGGATTGTTTTTTTATCAAATCGCACGGCATTTCGTGTTACACCTCGCGCTTTACCATCGTGAACTGCGTGTGTGCAAGTTTCGTAGAATCGATGAAGAGATGCCACGGTGAATTTCGAACGTGTGTGACATTACTGCGTTGTTACGCGCTGTGACGGTGTGCTCTCGAATTCGATGCTGTGTTCGCCACTTATTCGATTATCCGAGCATCGCGACGCACCGGTCGCGTGCATACGCCGCGCCGCAGCCAGACGCGCGTAACTGGAAGTCTGACGTCACAGTAAATTCCATGAAATATGCCCATGTTCGGCAGGACGACAGCTTGCTAGGAATACTGTACTGCTCCTTATTATTCTACTCACGTGCATTGTTGGAAAATGGTATTGAAATGGCAATAACAAAGAATGTCCTAAAACGTGTGTTAATTATGTGGTTTGTCAGCTGTTTTTCTCTTCGAGCGTAATGTCTCGTAATATATATTATTATTCAAAAGTCCGTAAAACTTGGTAGAGCTAAGCGATGCCGTCGTCGTTTGCAAGGATGACCGCTAGGTGTACATTTCTCAGTAGTATCTGCGCTTCCCAGGACACGTCAAGTGTCCCGTCCCGGGTGCTAGCCTTATACATGCAATAAACGTTGAAGTTTGCTAGAGAATTCAGCAGCTCTATTCAAACTTTCCAACTGTATTTTATCTTTTGCACAACTGAACCTTCTCCATAGCCGATGCGGAATCATGATGAAATAAGTTCTAAGTCAAAATTAACAGTCGATAAAATGCATACCTAGTTGGAGGCTAAAGATTGCAGTCAGCATTACGACACGTTATAATATTCCTTTTGGTTAGAAGTACTTTCGTAGATAAAGATCATTTTAATATAAGCAAGTGATATTTAATTATGTAATTGTATACGCATAGAGTATTGACTGCTTTTCGAATTTATACCAGTGTTTAAAAATATATAAAGCTAATTTAATTTTATTATAACTTTAACTTTATTATAAATAATAAAGAAAATCGTATTCAACCAATGACGATATAACAGCCTCAAGTTTAAATTCAAACGTTCCATTACGAAATTCGGGCGCAAAGTAAATATTGCAAGGAGACTTCAACATGTAACGGGTTCTTCATGTTTTCTAGGGCATGTGAAGTCTGACAACATGCTCTTGGTTGGCGTGCTCGTCTATAGTTTTATCTCTTTCCATTTCTAGCAGATGCGGACAGTGAAACGATAAAACGCACTGTGACGACGAAGTATTATTACGATGCCATCGAGCGTGTTGAAATCAATTTACATACTATTGTTTTAAATAATGCACTCTTACGGTACTTTATAGAATTATTACCCATTCGCTTCATCGAAATATGTCTTAATCTAAATAAAGTAACGTAACGTAACTTCACGTCTGTAATCGCCGAAGAGGTAGACAAAGGCATGCAGAACTCTCCCACGTAAATGAAGTAAAAAAAAACATAACAACTCGCCAGTAATCCCCGAAGAGGTCGACATGTAAACTAAATTATTATTAATAAAATAATAACATGCGTATTATTAATATCCGCTGCCGTATAAATTGATTTGATTTGGCATCACAGAATCCGTGGGTATAAAAATATAAATAAGTAGGTATTTATATCAAAGAACAGACGTTCGGTGAACGCGAACGTTACAGAAATAAGGTTTTTATCGACATCCTTCCGCCCGTTCTAATCAAGCCGAGTCATGGGTCTATATTTACAAGTTGCTTTGTACCACTAAAAGTAATATCGGTAAGGTAAGAAACCAATTAACATCAGACCTGTTGTTATAAAGAAAAAAAACGTGCCACATATACAAGTTGTATGTATGTTGGTATAATTTATACGAATAAACGAGTTGTTGTAGCGTACGTGTCGTGTAGCGGCTGCCGATCGTGTGGTCGTGAGTTCAAATCCCGGTTCAGGTCCTATTCAATTTTTCTGATTGATATTCTAGTAGCGGTTCGGAGTGGATATGTTCCCGGTGCACCTATTCCACAGGGAGACGTTAACGTAAATGACGCAACGTGGGTGTGTATTTCACTTCTATGCCTACCTCTTGAGGGATTATAGGGATATTAGTTGTGTAAAATGACATTTCTTCATATTATTACGGTGCGATATATTTTATTGCACACAAGAAGACATGAAAATGAAGTTTTCCATTAAAAAAAAATACACAGTATAAAATTTACAAATGTAATAGGTGGCCTTACCGCTCAATATGCAATTTTTTCCAAGTGACCTGCGTGCATCTAAGTAAACCATTTTGAGGTAAAAAAAAAGGATAAGGGAGGAGATCTTTATTATGATTATTAATTCAGGTAGTGTTTCCAGTGTTGGGCAAGATTGGCCTTTCGAGCGAGGAGAATTGTACAAGGAGCTGCCGCTCTCGCCAAGTGCGATTTGGCAGACTTCACATGTCCCGGAGAACATTATGGAAGAGTCTTAGATGTGTCGACATTATCGATATATTCTTCCACGATTACAGTATGTAACGAGTTACTAGATAGTATTTAGAAAGCTTTAAATTATTTACTTTAACTCAAAGACGTTAACAATGTTTTAACAACGTGTGTAGGCCTTTGAATGGCTCTGTAGAAAAGTTTATGAATTAATGCATAGTGTGTTTTTTAAATCTTTTGATAATAAACGTTTACTTTGCGACGATTGATGGTAATACATTTTTATTGTAACTTCGGTATAAATGAATATGATTAATCTGTAGCGTTGCAACAATAAGATCATACTGAAATTAATCGTTTACCTTACCATGTTCGTTACCGTTTTACATTTTGTTAACGTTCGTATGATCTGTCGTTCAGAACAAAGTCTTTACAAAAACCCAACTGCCTTATTTCATTCTCTCTTTGCGAGGTTGACAAAATTTTAAACAAATTGAATCAATTCCACGCTACCGGCTTCTTTTGCCAGAATTTAAGCTATCTCATTAAGAAATTTTAACAGACTTTATTTAGCGATTATGAAGTCAACGCGGACAGACAATGTCAAACAATTCTCGTTTATATGTTGTTAAAATTAGTGACATGAATCTTAATATTATTCACATCATATTAGATGCTATTAATTTAACATCTTGCCAACAATATACGTATGTTATACATACGTTGCACTTCGTAAATTCACTGAGCCAAAAGGAGGTTCGCGTTGAAAAATTGCTGTTTCAAACATATTCCATGAATACTTTAGCTGCGTTATAAACAACTACAACACTTTGACCCAAATAAGAAAGTATTATATGAATTCTATCGAAAAATCACCTTGGCTAATCCTAAGGCGATGAAACGACGTTTGAATTAAATGTAAACTAAACTTCGATTATTCTAGAAGGTTCCTTTTAATTAATTTGATGCACCCGCATTCTATTAGCTCCTTAGTTTGCAGAGCAGCGTGGCCGGTCTTGTGCTGCGACTCTACCCTCCAACCTAGCATATTATCGGGTAGTAAATTTATTATTCATAGCCGCTTTGTACAATTATTTTGCGCTGGTACCAGTCAGCACGATGTATCAATATTTCATAGAGTTCATATCAACCGACCTTAACTTAGTTAACTCACTATCAAATACTATTACATTGTACACAAAGATTCTTATAATGTAATAAAAGATACATTCTCATTTCGCAAAATGTGTTCCCGGTGTAAGTGAACACGTATATTTAAATTAAACTGGTTTTTGCTTTTAGCATTATCACCGTTGTCTCCCGCGGAATTATCTATAATAGTTTTAGGAAGCCGTGCATTCTGGGATATGTGTGTGTACGAATGTACCCACAGATGTTTGTACGGTCACGTGTAATGAATGCATTATGTTATAAAAAGGACAAGAATATTTCGCTGGTGTTTGTTTGTGTATAAAAACTTTTTGTATAACACTTATTATATGCAATCATTTTTATAACGCACATAGTACAGATGTTCGTTACAATCAGTATATATTCAGGTATATAAAAATAATGTATATCACATTATTTCTTGGCCTTACTGTTTTTGAATGTAAATTAAAAATTTTGATAGAACAAAGTATAGACGAACTAGCGCGCGATCGAATCAAGTGTTGACTTTGGAATAACTAAGTTATTTAAGGGGTTAACTCCATTTGTCCTAACTTTGTGTAGAGAACGTCGCCGTCTTCGGTGCATACTGTATACTAATAAAGCCTTATTAGATTTTGTAATTTCTTTGAATAACTAGGCGTTGTGAAAGTCAAAACGAAGCTAATAACGTTAAGAGAGTATTCAGTTTTGTCAGATAATAAAATCGCATGCAACATCTTGGCGTTTAATAGGCGTACATTAAACGGACAATAATGGGATTTTAATATGTGAACTACCTTGAAGTTAAAACGTAACTACACGCCTGTAATCCCCGAAGAGGTAGGCAGAGGAATGCAGAACACTCCCAAGTTTCACCGATT
>DWEI01001440.1:0-16677 GCA_018245875.1 Mysoria ambigua
GGGTTGGAAAAAAATTTAGTGTAACATTTTTTCGTTACGCGCCATCTTTGTTTTCCGTTACGCGCCATCTTTTTATTTATTCCGTTACGCGCCATCTTTTTATCTAACATTTTATTGACTGCCTCGTCGTCGGTCGTGTTAGTTACAAGTGCGACTGGCGATCGGGAGGACCCGGGTTCGATTGCCATTACCACAAAAAAAATCTAATTTAGGTTTTTTGGTAGTAGTTCGAAGTTTGAGTATGTCCTCAGCAATAGGCTCACCACCCATTCCATAGTGGGAGGTAAACGTAACTGGTGAAACGTGGGAGTATTCTACATTTCTTTGCCGACCTCTTCGGAGATTACAGGCATGAAGCCACCTTTTTATTAACCTATCAAAATAACTTCATATGTACAGCAATTAATACTAATTTGACTAAAATACACTATTGAATATATATTTTTGATATCACAGTAATAAGCACGCTTCAGTTAGCAACGCTGGTTTATGTTTTAATAATGATCAGTTCAATAGCGTTTTAACCCCAGTCCGCCGGCTATAATGTGTTCGAGAGTGAGACAACAAGGGGCATTGTTTCCATTATTTTTGAGCGTTTTCAATAAAAACAGTAAAAGCGCAAGAGGGCGGGCGGCACGTGCGCGCTCGTGGCGGCCGCGTGCCGGCGCCATCTTGCGGCCAGGCTGGGAACTTCCGTGCGCGTCATCGGACACCTTGTGGGAAAAAATGACAACTCGATATCTTTTAATTACGCACTTCAATTGACAATACGACAATAATTAGTCATAATGGTAAAGTTATCGATTTATAACAAAATAATTTATATTCAGTGGAATATTCTGCAATACTAAATTGTTATTCAGTGCTAATAATACTGTTACTAAACAGCTTATATAAATATAATTTTCCGAAAAGAGCTGACATTAATTCTTCTCTATCATCATTAGGGGTATATCATTATAATAATGATGGAGAAGAATTAATATTAAAGACTAAATTGCATTGAGAAAGGTTTCTTTCAATGTAATTTAGTCTCTGTTAACGTATTTTTATGAAGGGATTTTTGCCCAGTATCCTCACGCTGGGCACGCAGATTGCGAAGCGCAAAGGACAGTTTCTTGGACTGCCTACGTTACTGCCT
Organism: Mysoria ambigua; assembly: GCA_018245875.1. NCBI lineage: Eukaryota > Metazoa > Arthropoda > Insecta > Lepidoptera > Hesperiidae > Mysoria > Mysoria ambigua. Next base: position 1,142 of record DWEI01001440.1, read on the forward strand.
ATTGTAGACAGCGCTCTACGACCAGACGGTCGTCAGATTATAGCGCGATGCTCCACGGGCAGGAGAATTAGGCCAAATTTTAAAATTGACCTTTGAATCCCTTACAATTCGAGCATACGTATCACCATATTTCAAATGATCAATGCTTATGTAACTGTATTATCACATTCATTTTAATTAAAGTGTATGTACGTATAACCAGGACAATACTAATATAAGTAGAGATATAAAGGAGACAACAATGTTAAGAGATAATGGAACTCAACAGTTCGTTCTTTATTTGAATAGCCCGCCATTTTCCAGTTTTGTTTTTAATATTTCAACATTCGCAGACAATGATCAAATATTCAGGCGACCGACCGCAGCCGGCAAATTGGGAACAAATCAATGGCGGTCCGCTCGCGTCGGTAAAAAGCTCGACCTCATTATTGAACATGAATTAATCACACTTGTCGATTGTTTGTTAGTGTTGAGTATGTTCTGTCGATAGAAATCTTTTTTAGATTTAGATATTTTTGACATCGACAAAGAAGAAAATTACCACCTTACGAGCTAGTTAAAGACTGTCTAATAAAATTTCCCACAGTTTGCACAAGTAGCGTTATGTAAAAATGTAGTTATTAATTTATTAGGTATATTTGCACCATGATTTGAAAACTCTTTGTCTAAATGGAGCTTCTTATCCCACAGTGCAAACATAAAATGATTAGTTGATAATTGTGTTCTTTTAAGAATTATTCATTGATTAATTAATGTGTTTGTAAATCATGTGATTTATAACAATCCATATATGTTAATTCTATTTTTAATTAATTTATACAAGTTATTTAATCATTTATTTTATATACCTATACTCCACAGATACATTACAGAAGAATAACGAGTGGCCCGTGGAAGACCAGTAAGTCATTGTTTGACTTATAGCTATTAATGAACTGACGATGAACAAATATTTGACGAAATACTTATAAACTATAAACTTATACATGTTTTAGCATAAAACTGTAGTATAAATAAAATATTTCATATGAAATTAAAACATATTGCAATAGAATTGAAATAATTCTAAACAAGACATCATCGATATGTCCATTGCGTCAATAAATTTAATGTTACAGTTATTGCACCGTAGGTGAGTTATAACCTCACAAACGTTCAAACGCGCCGCGACCCGCTTCCCTACAGCGATGAATATTGTATGTTGCAATTTGTATAATTTGATTAAGCCCCACCTGCCGCCGAGAGCGTAGGGCGACGTCTCTACATCAGTTATAGTTGTACATCAAACTCTACATACATTTGCGATACTATCAGCAAATTGTAGCTCATAATTGAATGCGTTAATCAATTTAGACTAGATTTAAATGTTAATCAATGTTACATTATAGATAGGACAAGGATATTTGGCGTTTGATGCTATCTGCCCACTCCGTAAGAGACTTGAGAGTGACAATATAATAAAACTTTGTGATGAAAGCTTTTAGTGATCTGCTTGAGCGGGTTATTATACGTAACGTGTTGTTATTGGTAGACTTTTCTGTCACCCAATAATATTCTGTGAAGTGGCAAAGATTTTCATCATTGATGGTAAAAAGCTCCGTTCTATATTAGTTGTATAGCTGATGAAGCGAAAACAGTAGAAACTTGATTCTGTAGTTATGGCAAGTACAAATTGTAGAGCACGCACAGATAGATATAAGATACGAATGTGTTATTAAATATTCAACGGATTTCCGATAGAGCTTTATCATCACGTCGTTTACGGATTTATTTTACAATTAACATAATTTGAGCTGCGTTTGCGCCTATTGCTATATTATTCCATAAAAATTATATGCAGTTATAATTTTATTCAATCACATAGTCATCAATAAAATCCTTAAAAACGTCCGTTGCAAGCTAAAGCGTTATCACAAGACCACTATTATTATTTAAATGCATTTAACCGCTTCCTATCTGCCTGTGCACGCTTATTTAATCAATCAAACAGCCCCTCAGACGTGCTTATCACGAGACCCATCCCGACAAATTACATATTAATACTGGCAACACTAAAAAGCGGCTGTCAAACTGACAGCTATCAGTGTTCCCTCGCGATTGTAAAAAGCGTACCATCACTAAGCGGAAATTCTAACGCGCGCATGTAATTATAATTATATTTTCACAAGTATTATTTTAATGTGTTAGGGTTGTGTGGGAGCAATGCAGGGTAGAGGGTATCCAGGTAACGCGTGCGAGGGTGGTAATAATGCGATGAAACTGTAATGTGTTTAATGATGCCGTAACGCAAAATACCAGATGTTAAATTACTTTTAAAGTTTCGTATGTGCTAAGGATAATGATTAGATTACGTTTTTAGTAAACGCGATTTTTTTTCAATAACGAGAGAATATTAACTAAATAAATCACAGGAAATTTAGGAAGGATATGTGTACCATATTGCTTAAATGAAACAAACGTAACTTCACGCCTGTAATCCCCGAAGAGGTAGGCAGAGGAATGCAGAACACTCCCAAGTTTTACCAGTTACGTTTACGTCCCACTATGGAATGGGTGGTGAGCCTATTGTCAGGCATCGGGAACATATCCAGACTCCGAACTACTGCTAGAAAATCTAAATTAGAAAAAATTGTAGGAATCGAATCGGGGACCTCCCGATTGGCAGTCGGACTTGCAACAACAAGTTTAATGAAACAATTACACACATATCTGATATTGGTTAATTAGCTGCAATCCTTTTTAGGTATCACTGCTAGGAACGGACTCTTTGGCACCTGCAAAAGCCTTAGAGAATGTTCCACAACGCTGCTAAAATTTTTAAATGTGACAATTGCAGTTAGTCGTAAAATCGCGAGTTACACCGCTTATTAAAATGTTTTATTAAGCTGACTTGAAGACTTCCCAAGATATTAAATTATTATACAACGATAACACTAGATCTGACTCCTTAAAATACTGTCTAAAATAAGGAAAAGTCCGAAGGAAGTTTGTCAGTGGTTAACCTTTCTAAGCACTAAACGAACGTAATCTGCGTTACATAACATTACGGGTCGTGTGCACTCTGCAGGTGTGTCAAAAGTTACAACCCGCTCTAGCTGTAGCGGCTAGCTATCTAAACTTATTGTAAACTTATTGTATGAAGCAGCAAAACGAAATTGATTCATTATTTGAATTGACTAGTAAATGCATTCGAGGGTTATGTAGTTTTCCATGGGAAACTAATTATGCCGATGCGCTCTTCAACTTTCACTGCGATGCGCCTGTGTTTTCCAACTCCTCAACATAAACAAATCGGATCAGTTACGTACGCTAGCCCCGGAGTTTATTTTACTTCGCGTTTTCATTATTACTGGGACAATAAAAACTACCACAGTCTATTTAGACGTTTGCGCCTTCAATTTAGATCTTAACCGATGGCCATAAGTGTTTGTGGTGTGACCGCAATTATTTGCAAATAGTTTCTGTAATATTATTGCACTGGCAACCCGAATGCGTGTTTCGTTCGGGAACCAGTCACCGTGACGTTTGAAGTGGGCGCGGCGCCGGTCACGCGTTCCTTGTTTGATTTTAATATAAATAATCATTTCTTTTCAAATTGCGATTTCTAAATTCAAACACGATATATTTCAGATTTAATTATTAAGTACCTTATAAAATCTTACATAATCAATGGGTTCATTCATTGTTCGTCCTCACATTCGAAAATAGTTTTTACGCGTATCTAAGACTTACAAAACCAACTTTTTTGCGGTAATTTGACAAGAATCTTAATGTCGTAGAGTCGTTCGCTCCGAATATCACACTCCTTTTAGCGACGACATTCAAAATCGAACAACAAAACCTCACGCGTCCCACTAATTATGAGACACATAAAAATAATCATGGCGGTTGTATAGCGTGGGCATGAGATTTTTAACAAATTGTGTTGTGGGCAGCGGCGGACCACCCACGCGCTGTTTGTTTTGCACCCGTTTAATTGCCAAACCAAACATTTATTGGGATGCTTTTTCTTGGCCACGACCCTTCTCGTTGAGGCGAGTTCCTCGTCCCTTACGCAGATTGTAGATTGATACACAATCCTTGAAATACATCTAATAATTAAGTCATCAATTACCTGGTTGTAATTGACAATTTCTATAACTGAAATCATGCAGTGCAGTTATGAGATGCTGTTGCGTTCTGGTATCAATTAAAAAAAAAACGTTACATCACGCTTGTAATTCTCGAAAACGTAGGTAGAGGAGTGTGATCGATACACTGGCACGTTTCGCTAGTTACGTTTACGTTCCACTATGGAATAGCTCTGGACAGATAACGCCGAATGGAATTCTTAACATAGATCTGTTTAAAGAATAAAAGGCTATAAGAGCGAATAAAATATTATAGTTCATCCAGACGGCCGCAAATTTTCCATCCTTAATAATATTTTTGAATAATATAACTTGTAGTGTTGTAGAGTGTTGTAGAGCCAATAAGCAGCTCTACACACTCGTATAGACTACTAACGTGTGATTTGACTTCGTACAGGTAAGCCGACTGTGTAAAAGTAATTTGACGTATAGACTATGTATATGTGATTTGACTAATCATAATAAAAACGTAACTGCTGAAACGTGGGAGTGTTCTGCATTCCTCTACTTACCCTTACCGGAATTACAGACGTGAAGTTACGTTGGACGACCATCATAAACCCATTTATAGTTTTACTGTAACACACGGTTTCCTATCAGTATGAGAAGAATTATTATTAATGTCATATTCTGTCACGTTTGCATGTTTGGGTTGACGCACTTCAAACACCTCAGAGAATGTTATTGAACACATAGCAATGTGCACATTTCAGTAAAGATCTTTCAGTTTCAAAATGAACGCCCCTCCACAACATTTCTCTTTTCAATGTGTAAACGGAAGTAAATATTGCAACAAATTACTTGTGTGCGTGCCGCGATTTTGCTGCAAACTGCACACTACGAAGTCAACTAATCGAGCGATTAGTATATCATTTGAGTTACAAGGCGACGACAGTGCGTTTTGTATGAAACGACACGTCCGCACTGTGGCACGGTCGAGTTTATTTTGCACTAGTTGGTCGACAAAATCTAGTTATCAAAACAAATTGATTATGTTTATAATATGTAGTTTATTGATGTGACCAATGACAAAGTTGCATGTCATTTTAAGTCGTCTAAATATCTAATTTGCATGTGTGCGTGTTGACAAACACACTGAAGGGGTGTTTAGTTTAAACAAGATGATCTACACGGGGTTTTCATTTGTCTTTTACTCGAGCGATATTAAATTTAAAACGGATGTATGTTTTTAATGTAAGAGATGTGTGTCAAGATCTGAACCCAGGAACTCTAGAGGGGGAATCTGATTTTTAAACGAACTGGCTATCTTATTGGTAAACGTTTCGTGAGTGTTACAAATAATGAACTAAGCCGGATAGACTCACGTATGTTTTTTCGGGATGGCCCGTCTAGTTTCGGAACTATACGAGGCTCTTCCTCATGAGCTCCCGCCGGTCGCGGCGACCTCGCAGTGGAGACGGAGTGAGCGGCAGTCTAGCCGGCTTAATTCATAGTCACTTGGTCATGGAATACTAAATATATTCGTCAAAGAACATAATAATTAAAATTTAGTATAAGAACCATCAATATTTATCATTTATTTACACGACCGGAGTGCGTAAATCCAAAAACAGCCGAGCGCAAACACAAACTCTAGCAAATGTTTACGTTGCGTATAAAATATACATTAAATTTTGCTTTAAATTCAATAAGCCAGAGTTACCTTTCTATAAAAAAAGTATATTTATGGCAACACAGAATAATATGACAGTCAGTTCTGGGGATTTATCTTTTACTGATATATTTTTAAAAATTTGAATTACTATTGATTGGTAAGCCCTAATGTGCCGAGCAAGTTGGGTACGCTTTATATTTAAATTCTTCTAACGCAATTTTAAAACTAGACCACGTCACGATAGAATTATGTTCGTAGTATTAACATATACATATGACGAGTTCAACGAATTCCAAGATAGTGTTAATAAAGCAGCAGTGGCCGGTGAGCTGAACTAGTCAGTGGTGTACGAACGCCTCCGCTCGGGTGGTCCGGTACAGTCGCTGGCGCTGTTGGTAACTCCAACCATGTTTTTGAATTTATTTATTACGTAACACTCCGGATGTGCAGTACACACCCACGTTTCACTGGTTACGTTTACGTCCCGTTATGGAGATATGTATATCCAGACTCCAAGTCACGGCCAGAAATACTAAGTTATATAAATAATATAGTGCCCGATCTTTGGACTCAAGACTTTGAATTCAAGACCTATTGATATATTGATAAGTAATCCCCGAAGAGGTAGATAGAAGATTACAGAAAAGTCATATATTTCACCGGTTAATTTTACATCCCACTATGGAATAGGTGGTGACTCCGAATAACTACTATGTAGAAAATATAAATTAGGAAATTTTGTAGTGTTCCACCCGGGAATCGAACCTGAGATCTCCCGATCGGCAGTCGCACTTACAACCAACACGACCAACGAGGCAATTATTTATTTATTTATTTTATATAATTAGTGTAACCATACACACCTATGTCTTGTGCACACATTTTCTCTCGTTTCTGAAAACATAATCACAAGGCTCGATTACAAGATCAACCCTATAATATCTATATTAAATTAGACAAACATTATTCATACAAAATACCTCGCAAAGCGTTTATTAACAACTTCTACAGCACACTAATATTTTTATTATTTCATTATGCTACGTCCCTTACGGGGTAGGCAGAGAGCATCGAGTGCGAATCAACAACATATATAAAATCAATAAAATACCGGCCAACACTATCCCGCTAGACCGTTCGCCCGTACCAGTCATAGCGAGACAAGTTTATGATGGTTTTACTGCGAGAGCCACTTAACGCCTCCCGGCTACCGTGTACCCAGCCGCCCCCCGCACAGATCTTACCCCTCCCTCTAATTAGATGCAACCCCCGCACGCACGTGTTTATTCCGGGCCTAACAAGGCGGCGCGGCCCGTGGGGCGAGTCGAACACAGCTCGCTGTTGAGGTCGGAAGTATATTTAAACGTAACTTCACGCCTGTAATCCCCGAAAGGGTAGGCAGAGGAATGCAGAACATTACCACGATTCACCGGTTACGTTTACGTCCCACTTCGTTAATAGGTGGTGAGAAAGTATATTTAAACTTATGGTTTTCAGTATCAAATGTGAATGTAGAAGACATATATGGGTTTAAGTTGTTGTAAATAACCTGGTTGATATGGAAATAATTTTCATATATATAACGAATATAATTTATTTTGTTTTATTGTTAATAAAGATTTTTATACAAATATGTTTATATGTTTTGTGGCATCTCAACACACGGCCATTTGCCTTCAATTCATTTAGAGCGTGGTTTATTAAAGTCAGCATGGTTGATAAACTGCATATATGCGTATAGATGTTATATATTCGTATCAATACTTCTTTTACATCTTGACACAAAACGCGGACTTGTGCTCATCACATAAATATTTGCCCTGGGCATATATCAAACCCACGACCCCCAACTGAACATGTCTCAATTATATATACAAGCACCCACTTAATACTCAATATATCTATTTACATATACATATTATATAACATGAATAATAGGTGTTTATAAAGGAGGACCTCGGACAGGTCCAAAACTAGTCAGTGCGAAACACATACTATGTGAATCAATTCGGTATATAATTGAATTAGTTACAGGACTTCTAATGTCTATAGAAAAATGAACCATCACGCCGCAATCCCCGAAGAGGTAGCCAAAGGAGTGCAGTACGCTCACACTTTCCAGCGGTTACGTTTACGTCCCACTATGGAACAGGTGGTGAGCCTATCGCCAAACACCGAGCACAGATTCCGAGCCACTATTGAAATATCTAAGAAAATCCAATAGTGCCCGACCCGGCATTTGAACCCAGGACTTCTCGATCGCCAGCCGCACTTACAACCAACATGATTAACGAGGCAATCAATAAACCAATATCTAAAATTGATTCAGACATTCATTATCTGCAAACGGTCGTTATCTAATTTCATATAAAATTCTCATAAAACAACATCCCCCCTCGGAACATGATTTTCAATTAGACAGTCGTCGCCACAAAACACAGGAGATTAGCAGCCCGCGGGGTCACGCTTTCCCCAAATTAATTCAGTATTACGACTGTTAAGTATCGAATCTGCGACTCCCACAGCTCCCCGCACGGAGCGACTTAACCCACTATATTAAAGCAGGTTCCCAGGGATCCCCCGAGGCGGCCACTTGTACGGGATTATGCCCGGGTACGTTCGGCTTGCGGATTGAATGCGTCGGCTTGGTTTACATGGTCAGATTTGTGAGAATAGAATTTCTTTGCACTCTCCGCTTCCTACATAACCCGTATCGTCCCTAGCATGATGATTAAGTAGTAATTATAAATTGTAATTATTTTATGACGTCAATTATATTTTGATTAAATTGTACTAGTGGGTACATACAACTATAACCCCTCAACACTTTACCGATCACAATAGAACACGGGTGTCTACGCATGAGAAGGCTCGAGGGCACGATGCCGCAGTGGCTAAGCGCTGATTGGGAGACTTCAGGCGCTCTAATGAATATCACCTTAGCATATTACTATACAATGAACTATAGGTGAATATTTTTAACCACCACTGACGTCCGCACACACTGTTGCGACGCATGTAACCCCAATTTTGACGCATATTCGTGGCATAACTTTAATTGTTTTTAAAGTGCACACACGCTAAGGCGCATTCATCGTTTTTTAGTGAAAGAGGGTGGGCAGGAGGACATGAGAATATGCCCTGAAGTGATTTCGAGGGTCCATTGATATAAACGGTCGTAGTTGTATCATACTGCATGATTTGTTTGTGATCATAATTGCAATTAGTAAGCATCGATACAGTATTATATCGATAGAGTATTATATCGATAGAGTATCGTATCGATATTATAAGTGAGCATCGATAGATTAGTGGTTAGTAATAGAGTCTGTAATCACAAGAGTCCTGGGTTCAAATCATGGCGCGCACTTTTCAGAATAATATGCGTTTTAAGATTAAATTAAGCTTTTCCTAACGGTGAAGGAAAATATCGTGAGGAAAATTGGCTCAACTTGAGTTTTTTTACATTGTTCTCTGAGGCGTGAGAATTCTGTCAATCTACTCTTGCTCAGCGTGGCCAAAATCACGGCTGTAATCGCCGAATAGGTAGGCAGAAGAGCATAATACACTTCCACGTTTCACAAATTAGAATTACGTCCCACTACGGGGTAGGTGGTGAGCTTATCACCACACTGGTAAAAGTACGTCATATTAAAAACTGAAATATATTAAAAATTACTTAAGTTAATTTTATCCCCGGTGTAAAACAATAGGTTCACTTCGTTTGCCAAGTGTGAATACTATACTCTTCACCTACCCTTTCGAGGAAACATATGTGCGATATTATGTTAATTACACGCAATTACATATTTAACACAAATCTTCTTCTTGAATTTGTGTGCTTAATTGGTTTGCGTGTGTGTGTGTGTGTATGTGTAATTGTAAAATCGTTTTTCAAAATAAATAAATGTTATTAATAAACGTGTCTGTGTTTTTATTACAAGCCACAGCCTCTCGGACACGTTTTAGTTGGATCCAGACGAGATGTTATTTCGTCATCGTGTGAAACGGCGAAGGAGACGAGACTGCAGGCGCGGCGGTGTCGGCCGTACCTGTGCGCCTGGGCCGTACCTGACCTAGGAAAACAAACCGGGACTTTTAATGGATTAATGTGGATAAGACTACAGCGAATGACTTGTAACTGCAACCCTGTTGTAAGTATATGTTTTAAAAGTCCTGATTTTTTATATATATATTTTTTATAATATAGAGTCGAACCACAGAGGGTTCTACCACCACTAAACGAACGTATGAAGTTGTTAACTACTCTTGCTGAAAATGTTTGCATTGACATGTTCTAGTTGAATTTGAACAAATGAAATAAACTATATGTATGTATTTATTTTAAAAGATGCAGAAGCACACCTATGGAGTTCCTTTCTCCGCTTTTTCTCCATAGCGATAGCATTTTCCGAAGCGGTGGTAGTTTCATTTTGACGTACAAAAAGTGTTCTTAGGAATCAATTTTGAATAAATGGAATTTGAATTTGAATTTGAAACATTTACGTTCGTTAGACTAGACTAGAAGCTTGTATGTCTGACCGAATAAGCAGTAAATATATGTTTCGTATTAATCTTACATTGGTTGCACGTAGTCTGTACGCAGTAAGTTAATTATTTATAAGTCGCTCGGCAAGCTCCTGATGCGTTAAAATTTTCAATTTGAATAATATATCACAAGTCTTTCTGTCAAGATATAAACCGTGTTGGGTAAAACAATAATATCACTATGTAATGATTCTACTTGCAAACATGTATATAGTATTTTTTTATTGTTAGTGGATTCAGTCTAAAATTAGTGCAATGTTATTGATTTAAATCAAATCTAATTAAATAACAATTAATATTTAGATATACTTAACATGATTTATAGATGCACCGCTAATGAATGTTATAACCAAATATTCTTAAGTCAATATAATAACGGAATGTCCACAGTCACCTTTACCTGTTATGAGTATGATATTTTCATATTTTTTCGGTAGAATTTTTTTGTGTGACACGCTAAGTGGCGCGCAGTGGACCACCCATGGTGCCTCCGCTCGGAAAAACCAAAAACGTTTTATCGTACCTCAATGCCATGGTAAATGAGAAAAGAATTTACACCTCAGCTCTCCTTTTATAGTTAAAAACCTTGGATTAACATTTTGGCTAATAAGCGTCATTAGCGTGTACTGTATCCGTATCTGTCTTGTACATCCGTATTTTGTAGCTTTTTATTTTAATTATATTTAATTGAAACTTTTTGAACCGCGATATATCGCGTTCTGCTTGGCACAGTTACATGACCTGGTCACTTACGGATAGCAGAGTAGGCGGTGCGCGAAGGATGCTCTACGATCCCCAACCCGCAAGCCCAGCGTGGGGATGTTGGACATAACCGGTCAGGGGAGACCCATGTTCAACTTTGAATTGCAATAGACTAATGATAATGATGAAACTTCTTCATTTATTGCTTTCATTATTATCTTACTGTACAGCTACATAATATAATTTGGCAGCGTGGCAGACTACAAGCTTGGCACCCGCCGCCAACGGCGCAGCGTTACAACGCTGTCACGTTTAATGCATCGTCCATTCGTGTAACGACAAAGTTAACGTAACGTCGGTAATGTTTACATTTCGATTTTTACATGTTCATAATTAAAACGCGGTCGGTGTATGTTCACATAGAGACGAGTGGCACTCGTTTGGAGTATGTGCACAATGCCGAGTGGCGGTGTGCGCTGGGGATAACTATTTACATTCGCGGATAGGTGCGTTGTACAAAACAGCGAGTGCCAGTGGCTTCGGCGCCGCGGTAGATGGCAAACGATGTGTTAAGTTCAGCGAAGAAAAGTTTATTAACTAAAAGAGATTTTCTTTGGCACCGTATGAGTACGTCACGAACGGAGCGTCACGCCTGTATTTCCCCGCGTGGGTAGGAAGGTGTGTGTAGGGCTCCTAAGTTCCACCCGGCAGTTTTAAAGCGCCATTTAATGAGGGATCAATCTATTGACATACGCTGGGCACAATTCCAAACTACTAAGAGAAACAAAGAAGTATATTAAGCTAAAAATTTCAAATTAGAAAAACCTTATATTACTTTGCTCGATCCGGGAACCGAATCCAGGATTTGCTCAGCGGTCCCGTTTGCAACCACTACACGTACGAGGCAAACGTAACAATGAAAACATTATATCATGCATGTGTAACATAGCCGTCGTTTAACCTTGTTTGGATTTGCTAATGGAAAGTAACGATTGCGCCGAGTTGGAGGTAACTTATGTGAGTACTTAGCTCCTCAATTCCATTTCCACTTGCTGCGCGTGGTCAGTAATGGATACAGACTCGCACACGAGTGTAAGTGTTAAGTTATATAAGTATTACACATAACACCATAGCAAGGGGTCCTCAGAGGCAAATTTAACCACACAGGTCTAAATGATAGTGATTCGTTTCTAAGTCTTTGTTCTAAAGAAACACCCGCGCAATAAAACCTGAAAGAAAGAACAGTAGATATGGATTAGGTATATATTTATCTTTATCATAATCAATCTGTCCCGTAACGTAAATTCACGCCTGTAATCCCCGAAGAGGTAGGCACAGGAATGCAGAACACTCGCACGTTTACCCAGTTGCTTTTACGCCCAACTATGGAATAGGTGGTGAGCCTATTACCATGCATCGGGCACATATCCAGACTCCGAACCACTACTAGAAACTCTAAATTAGAAAAATTTTGTAGTGTCCGATCCGAGACTTGAACCCAGGACCGCCCGTTCGGCAGTCGTACTTGCAACCAATACGACCAACCAGACAACGACAAATTATAATAATTGTATTTCAGTTTAAAACGAAGTAACAGGAGGACCTGCAGCGTACACATAGTCAAGCTTTGCTGCTTTCCGAACGATATATACTTAACATTAGTAACAGCACAGCCATGTGATAGTTCTGGTCGAGGGTTGTACATTATATTAATTTATGCATGAATACATATAAATGTACTGTACTGTGCTGTGCATGGTAAATGTTAAAAAAGCACATACGGTGTGTCAGCTACAGGTATCTGTCACTTGGTGCTCCGTGCCTACCCACCGAGGGGAGGAAGTTGAATTGTTAGGTTACGAGAATGTTTCCTACATACATATTTTTTACTGCACACCCCATAGCAACCACCGCGCGGCGTCACGTCCCGCCCGGCCACCGCCGCGGTCGCGTGCGGTCGTTGCCAAAGTACGTACCAATTCTCACGTCACATTCTGCTCAATCTTCACACGACAAAGCGATGTGACTTTCAATGGATTCGTGTAATGAATGGGGCAGGAGATAGCGCTGGTAGTGGGGTGGCCATGAGTTAAGACTAAGAGCGGGATATGTCCCAGATTGCAGTTGTGCGTTCTTGTATCGAATTATTCTGTGAATGAAAAGGTTATTAGCTGAATGTAAAGTACTATGTAACATTGAAGTTAAAAGTCAATACAAAATTTACTAATCCAAGGACAGTGTATAAATGTACGAGAACATTCTCGAAGGACAATGGTATGTAAATATCGTTTTGGTAAACCGCTTAATATCCTCATAGCTAATACTTGTCGTTCTTTGTTTTATTTTGGTTTCCTTTCTGTTGTGGACAAAAACCTTAGGGGTGGTCCATGTTCATCAATAGACTTAGCATGATGACAAAGATGATGAACTTTAACTTGGTGAACAACACAGACATATTGCAATGTTTTAAGAGAGAAGCATACGAGTAGGTTGAAACCAAACATTATTTCTGTCCTTGATAGTCATATGCAGCCGATATAAAATAGGAATTTAGGAAGAAGACTGTAGTAATAGGACTCTGGGAAAATGAATGTACGAATAGGACTATTTGGGTAGAACTGTAGGATTAGTGCTGTAGTAAAAGGACATTTGGAATAGGACTGTAAGAATAGCGAAACAGAAATAGGACTTTTAGCTTAGTATTAACTTCAGTAACCTTAGAATTGGCCCCAATGTTATTTGAGACGTGTGATCTCGGTCAACGTGCAGTTGAACAGCCCGCCGACCGCGGTATTGACTTTTCTCTTGACATCAGAACGATAACACGATTGATGATAAACGTAACATCACGCCTGCAATCCTCGAAAAGGTAGGCAGAAGAGTGTACCCTCCCGCGTTTCTACCAATACCGTTCAGCAGGGTCGGCGATGACGTCAGCGAGAGCGGACGGCGTGGGCGCCCTACACCCAGGGCCACGTGACGTGCCGTTATTGTGCTTTTTGGGCTTACTCCGGCTTACCTGTCCATTATCCGCGCTAATGCAATCTTGTTGTGACGGCCGTCTTATCTTCATCCTTTCCTTTGTTGTTGTTGTTAAATCGTGAACAATGTCGTCAATATTTCGACGACATTTCGGCGGTGCGGAGGGAATCGGAAGTGCTAATAATATCACGCCCGTTCCATCGCGGGTCGACAGCGAGCACCGAGTGCTAAATAGCTCTGTCCTCACAGACCAGGCGTGTTTGTTCTACAATTGTCACTCTCGCGTTATTACAAGAATAATTTCGAATTGCTTCAAGTGCCATAAATTTTTGTATGCATTCATGAATATAGAATTGAAAAACGTAACTTCAGGCCTGTAATCTTCGAAAAGGTAGAACACTCCCACCTTTCGCTGGTTACGTTTACGTCCCATTTGGTATATGTGGTAAGCCTATTGCCATACAGCGGTCACATATTCTGACTTCCAACCAGTCGTAAAAATCTAAATTGGAAAATTTTAGTAGAGCCCGACTCGGGGATCGAGCCTGGGACCTCTCGATCGGCAGTCGCACTTGCAACCAACACAAGCAACGAGGCAGTCATTGAATTATAGATTTATTGTCAATATAAAGTTGAACGTAACTTCACGCCTGTAATCCCCGAAGGGGTAGGCAGAGGAATGCAAAACATTCCCAAGTTATAGTATAAAGTTGAAATAGTTAAAAATAAGTTTATAATATTAATATTATAGTATTAATATAAGATTATACTTACATATTAGCAGTAACAACGTCACGCCCGTATCGCCCCTAAGGGTTAGGCAGCCGAGTGTAGTACTGCCACGTTTCACCAGTTATTATATCTACCGGAACCGGTATTGCCCTATACCGAAATCAAGTCCAGACTTTAAGCTATAACTGGGATGTTTAAGTTAGAAGAAATAGTCTATTTTATGATGCAATTGAGACTTTACTAATGATACATCTTTCCTTTTAATGTATGGAAAAACTCGGTTATAATGTAAGAAAATGTTATAAGTGTATATTTATAAGTTACATAAACGGTTTGGTCACATATATGATTTATCAGATGTCTGGTTACCATACGCAGACCCTGTTTACTTTGATCTAGTCTGAGGTCAACAATTGTGGAGAAGGCCTAAGATATTTATTATTATGATATATATAATACGTTCAAATGGTGAAAATTATTTGATATTATATGTGCAATTATGTTTGTATGTATTTAGTTTTAAATTATAGTTTGTAATCACCCCTCAGCAATGACACTCTAGAGGTCTGCGTCAACCAGTGGACTGTGAACCTGATATTGATGCTAATAGACACATTACATATATTTAAAAAGTCCTTCAAAAACTTGCTTTCCTTAATATATATTATGATTTGATTTCAAGTGACACAAAAGGGGACACAAAATTACGAGTATAATCATACGATATCTATCGCTCTGTCCCACGTATTGCTGCCGTATTGTGACGGCAGTACGACCAAACGTGACAGCCACGAAGTATCGATGGCGCTTGAGATGTGTCTAATTAC
>DWEI01001441.1:0-16677 GCA_018245875.1 Mysoria ambigua
TATTATAATTTCAAATACAAATTAATATATAACGCCTATATATTATACACGTCATGAGTATGAATGTAATTTATCACATATCTAGTCAAAACAGTATAGCTTCAGGTCGCGTGTTGAATGAACCCCAAAACATATATACTTATCATATAAGATTTTTGGTGATTTTGATCAAACTATAATAACGTATTTATTTATTAACGCTGTTAACATACCATGGCCACGGCACAGAACTGTATAAAAATTTAAATGATACTTTTAGATATTTCTTGTCGACGTTCGTTTGTTATAACAACTAAACACGGAATCCAGGGCGACCCATATTAAAAAAAAATACACTGTTTAATTACAAAATTTTTTATACAAACATAAGTTGTTCTTAAACTTACCATTTAAATCACCGTTAATAGGTACTGTCGACAAAAGACAAAATTATCAGTCGTTGGAAAATAAAACGATATAAACTTTGCCGATGTTTCAAAGTAAAACTTAATACTCACCTTCTACATTTATGCTTTCGGTATACACTTCTAATAATCTTGTTAGAGTATATAGTATTGCAAGTATATATTCCATCTTGGGAACATGCGTGTAAAAATAAAAAAATATTTCCAACTATAACAGTTTAAGAAGTAATTATTTTTATAATTATGCACTACGCGTATGAGAAAACCGATAAAAAATAATTAGGAATGTCCATAATAACGTTGTATGAAAACCGTGAGAAATCTTACACATCTTAGAATGTTTCGTCACGCCTGTAATCCCCGAAGAGGTAGGCAGAGGAGTTTAGTGAACTGGTGAAATTTGTGTAGGTAGCAGATACATTCCCCTGCATTCACCCATACGTGGTTGGAGATTACAAGCGTGATATTACGTTTGTAACGTGATTAATCCATAACATCTACAATTAAGAAGTGGTTCATATTGTACGTAATGAATTGAAAAACATTACTTCCCTACTCGGGCGGTCTGAGGTTCGAATCCTGGCACGCAACACTGATTTTACACAGCTATTTACGTTCTTATAAATAGTCGTCTCATGATATTACAGTAAACAAATACATTATCAAAAATTACACGCGTTCAATTTTTCAAAATGTTTCCTGAGGCGTACGGTGTGTGCCAAACTCTGTTTGACCAAGCTGGTTGGGTAAGTGTATATCCTGAACTCACTACGAAAAGAGTCTCGCATCTAAAAATCTAGTAATTCATTCATTTTAGAATACGCCAAATTTTCTAAACAGTATATTGATCCTATTAATTTTTAAATTTAATATTCTCACAATCGATTAAAATAAAATAAAACGAGATCATGGTTATGATCCTTTATCTACATTTTAAAATATGCCTAAATCAAGCATACCATAAAAAGGTACTGCATGTATAATTGCAGTTAGTTGTAAATTAATCTATGTTCTGAAGTAAAATGAGAATTGTTAAATTAATTTTGTGACTTTTCAGTGTACGTTTTTACCCTAAAATGTGGCAATAACTTGTTATCACCAAAAACGGATTTTAAAGTGCCATTGAAATCCGAAAAAGTGCCATTTAGTTACGTATCTCATAGAACTTTAAAGAATTATATAACCATAAAGAAAATATAAATAATATTCGATTGTCAAATATTTCGAGATTATCTCAAATGAAAGAACAAAAACGAAAAAGAAAACATTTATTCAATTATTCCACAAATAAATGCAATACTTCACATGTTTTATTAACAAATGATTTCGATATTTATTAGATGAAAAATCCATTGCAATCGGAATTCTATAGTAGGACCGAATATACAAATATAATATATCTCAAATACCTATCGAAAAATGTGTGTTAAATTTAATCGACTATTTAGGTTAGCTGAGTTGTTTAAAAATATCTTAACCCCATTTTTGCCTCCCCATTATCATTTGCTTTCGTCGGGGTTTCCGTATTGTTTTCACCAGTGCTCGAGGCGGTGGTATTAATTGACTTGACTGCATCTACAGATATTACTGATACTCCTGAGCCCATTGATGTATCACTTGCGTCCAATGACGTATTCGTACTATCACTGGTTGCTGCCGTGGCCGTCAAATTATCAGAGCCTGTACCGGAATCCGCTAATGTTGCGGTCGCATCGGTGTCACCAAACGGAAACGGTGACATGGTACCGACAACGTCATAGAGCTTCGGAGTGAACGTGGACGGGATTGTCCTCGTGGTACTGTTCGTGCGCCAGACGAACGCCGGCACAAACGTCGTGGTCTTCAGCTCGTGACAGCTGCACTTGCACTTAAAATCCAACCGAAACACCTGGTAGCCCATGCTCTTACACGCCGTCAGGCACTTAAACGTCATGACGTAGTTACCGCAGTTCTTATGAAAGCTCAAACCATAGTATTTTCTGTACTCGTCGTTTGTATCTAAAAAAACGATAATATTAATTAACTTTTTTTTTATTGATAATAAAAGGTAAATTATAAAATAGATATTGATGAAATTGATAAATAAAGAATAAATTCGTTTAAGACAATGGAATGTATATAAAATAGAAGGTTTTGGTTAAGTATGTCTGTTATTAAATGTTAAGAATAAATAAATTTGCAGTATAAAATTGTTATTATTTACAACCACTCTTGGCTGTCGCCGCCAATGTGTGCCCCAGTCATGATTCAAATTTAACAGCCATTATCGGTACATACCATCTAGTGAATTTATCGCTGCACATATCAAAATCAACACAAAATATTTCATTTTAGTGTTCAGCTCATAAAACGGGGAATGCAATTAAACTTAACTCAATTCCAACACAACTACGCGCGACATATTTATCCCGTGTAATAGACGTTTTATAGACACATAAATGAAATTCAATTTAAAATTGCCGATGATCGATAAATAATGCACAACACACACACACAGTTTGTGATTTCAATCCGTTGTAAGTTTACTTTAATTTTGAATACACACTCGTTGCAATATTTAATATACGCAACGTTTTACAACTCTGTGAATTAAATACGCTTTCATGGCGCGAGTGATTAATTTATTTCTGATAAACTATTACTAATAAAAGGAGATTGAAATCAAACGTAACATCAGGGTTGCGATCCGCGACGAGGGAGGCAGAGATGTTTGGGTCCCGCTATAGAACAGGATATATGGAAATAGAAATAGAAAATGTAAGTTAGAAAATCTAACGGTACTCGACCCAAGACTTAAACCCAGAACTCTATCATAAGTCGAGATTGCAGCACTCAACCAACGATTCACTCATGTAATATTTTATCCCTTATTAAAAGCCTACAAATGCCTAACGCGTGACATGTAAGCGCAAGATTGTTTCTAAGGCGTATGAATTTACATTTGACCACTCTACATAGAGTTACGACTGTGCCCAATCGAGTTTGACGAGGTTTTTAAAATACATATATGAATATGAGTACTTGTTGCCGCCGTTCCTATTAAGTGTGTTTTGACAGGCTACGAGTGTCCACTTTCTACCAAGCTGGCTATCGGCTCGTTTGCCTTCTCAATGTATATATGGAAAGGAAAAAAAAACGCACCGCGCTCCGTCGGACCGCGCTTATATATGTTACGTTAATTAATCAGCGTTTAAGTAGAGTCATCGTTATGTAAATCATAGATCAAGTGTAGCTATGCAAGAAACTAGTTTCTAGTATAATCATTTTAAAGCTGTTATATACGAATGTTTTTGATGGATTTCTTGAAGAGTAAACGTCCTATTGCAAGGGACATATGTCATACCTGTAAGGTAGAAGCGGGAGGTACTACACACCTCTGCCTACCCCTTCGAAAAATTCAGACTTGAGGTTACGTCATAATTTGCATGCATAACACGAGGAAAACCTGCTTGAATGGAGTAATAAACCTTGCAGAAGCGCGTCAAGTCTGTAAATATAGATAGCTCTGTAAAGATAGGTAGATATGTTCTCTGGCTACCTCGTAAGCGCCCCAGCATGATAATATGACAATACTAATTAAAACTAGTTAATTGCTATACTAAAAATTAAACTAACAGAAGTCATAGTTCCTTTAAAATATTTTATTATGATTAGAGATATCTCTAAGCCTGCATAAAAATAATGTAACGTGTAGGTATATTTTCTCCATTACGGGAATGGCAACATAGAATGTTTCAATATAAAAATTCCAGCCAACGGTCGATACCTTCAAATATACGGTACCTATTCTGAATTTTAAAACTAAATGGGCCATACAAGTATCTAAGGTCTAATTAATAAAACAGGAATGTGACAATGGCGGCGGTACTCCTCCGGGCCGCGCCGGGATTCGTTCTCATTCTCAGAACCAACTTCTCTATGGCCACCCAAATGATGATTTCATTATCGGTATGATTTTGATTGATGTAGCAAAAGAAGTTAGCGGGCCGAATTCCTGTCATAACCGGCATATTTTCTTTGTTTATTACTTGGAACTAATTGATCTTCGGCGCCATAGTTTTTAAGCGCCCGCTGATCTTGATTAGGGAATCCACACGGGCGCATTAGATGAAGTTTTAATGTAAATGAATAGCTTTATACATTATTCATTATGGATAATATGTCGTTAAATGTACACATGTAATATAAAATAGGTAATTACCTCAAGTTTACCAATAGTGTAGTTGTAAATTTACTTTATTCTATTGACGCAATGCTATTGCTCGTATATCCAAACGTTACATCACGCCTGTAATTCCTAAAGAGGTAGGCGTGTAGTACACTCCCACTTTGACCAGTTACTCTTATGTCCAACTAACTACGGAATAGGTAGTGAGTCCATTGACCAGGCAAATGTGTATTCAGAATCTGGGCTATTACTAGAAAATCTAAGTTACAAAATTCCAGTAACGCTCAACACGAAATCTGAACCTTGGACTTCTCTAGTGGCAATCGCGCTTGCAACCAACACGGCCAACGATTCATATTTAAAACAAAAAGAGACTTAATTCAGCATCGATAAAATTATGAATTAAATATAATATTAAACTAATAAACGAAACATTACGCTTGACAACGATATTTGAAACACTTTCTAATATAATTCCTTCCTTGTATATCTTGAAATTTTTAAAGTATTTTTAAATTGAAAACGAAATCTGCATTTAAAATTTTAATATCGCCGTACTGAACTTCAATTCTGAGTCGGCTCCTGACCGACAGCAGCAAAAACCCCCGGTCATCGTGCACGGCATTCGGCCTGGAAGATGCCACGATGACTGTATTATTTCGTCAACGGTATACTTTATGATTTGAAAGAATCATTAGTATTGGTGATGTAATAAAATTCTCGTAAAGTTTTGTTATTTATTCGCGAGGCGACAATAAAAAAGGCGTCCGAGGGAAGACGGAATGTCCGAGAGTGAGGTGACAGGTCCCCTCGGCATACGCCAACTACGGCACAAATTGCGATATTAAGCACAGGGCGTGATGAAAAAACACTAGCTGAATATAAATTAGGCGAGCGGCGCAATAATCAATATAAACGATGCTAAAGGAGATTAGAAAATCTTGTAAGAGAACAAATTCACCACGTCGAAAGATTTGCACGGGTTTGGTCACATTTGAAAATGTTCGTATTGAATTATATTTATTCAATTATATTATATTTATTCAATTATATTATATTTATTTAATTATATTATATTTATTCAATTATATTATTCAATTTATTTATGTGAACACACACAAATGTGAACTTAATTAGTCAATCGGAATAATATCTGTACAATTGAACTGCTTATCACTATACACAATAGAAAAAATATTTTGTTTGTACACCTATATATTGCCGTTACATTACACGTCATTATTTAAAAAGATCATGATCTGTAGCATCAAGGTTTTTTTAATTATAGTTAACTTAACATTGTTCTTGAGAACTGTACGGCTACATTTTCGATTCAAAGATGTAGATAGATATGATGTTCTATTACATTATTTTCTTAAAAACAGCTAACAGAAATAAGAGATGTCAAATGAACGCAAGTATTTCTTAACTTTTACCATTTAATGATTTGACGTCGCTTGTCACGTCTTTTTCTATACAAGGCGTGTCCACGTTACGTTTACGCAGGGACCTCGATGTTATACGGCGTTAAAAAAAATCGAGTAAAAAATGCAAAGTCCAAATTGAATTTGATTCCGATACATAAATTTAACTTAGACTATTTGTCTCCCCCGGATCGACCGAGGAAATATAAGCCATGCTAATTTAATTTGTTCGTCCGTAACAATGTCACCAACAGCTTTAATTGTTTTTTTCTTGTTCGTGTTTTATATACTTGGACTTTGTATATAAGAGCTCAAGGTACATAATATGAGAATGAAAACTTTTATTATTCAGCTTTCATCCATACAATACATGAAATGCTTCTAATTAATGACTTTCGAAATGACTTAAGACAACAGTAATAACGCATTTTACGTTTGTTATGTTTACATAAAGATTCTTTGTGTGGGGTGTTTTATGGTTTTCTGTTCAACCGATTTGTATACGAATGAAAATAGATTATGGCCAGTTTTTCCCGTTATTAGAAGCAATAAATCATTGGCATCCGTATGTTCGGTGCTTAGATAACATCACAAGCGATGGAAACCAATACAATCCATACATGATAGTTTTCATATGAGTACAGCCAAAATAGCTTTGTCACTAAAATACAATTTTTATGTTAATGAGGTTATAGTTTTATAATTAAAATACAATTTTTATATTAACGAGATCAGCATTCTTTTATATATAAGAACGTAATGAGCGTCAAGATTATAATTATCGTATTGAAAATAATGACCTCAGGCACAAAGATCAACGCCATCATCAACAGCATACTCACTCCAATGCTGGACATAGACCTTCTCCGAAGAGTGCCAATGCGCTGTCCTCACCTTGCCGCATCCAATCTGCTTGCAGCATGTCGCAAATCAGCATCCCACAAACATCATGCTCCTAATTAATACCTGTAACCAATTAATCATCGTAAAGTTTACAAAAACAAATCGATTTAAACCGCTTCCATATGTAATGCACACAAGAGAAACACACACGAACGCTACCAATGATTATGTGTGTGTATATAATATGAAACATTAATCAATATGACAAGTCTGCTACCTATTTACGCGCGCAGCCTCCCCGCCCGAGCCTACCAATCCAAGTTAAAGCTCTGAATTCAAATCTTCCGTATCGCATTAATCCGGCCGAGGGTCGTGCCGTAATAAATTCCGTATTATACGCACGACACGCGTATTAAAATAAACATATAAACATGTTACACCCCCGCCGAGTACGGCTGCAGGCGGGCTTCGCACTTGGCGTGTAATACGCGCGTACTTCGCGCGACTACGCTCGTAGTTAATGCAAAATTATTTATTTATTTAACAATTTTGTACACAAAAAACTAAAAGCAGATACAAAAGACATGAAGAAATGTTGTACAATGGCAATTAGTTGGTTTATATAATTGCTTCCATTTCATGTTTTAATAGGAGTTATTTATCGATTGATATTACTATAAATTTCTAATAAGGTCATTTGTAACATAACTTTTAGTATCGTGATTCAGTACTGTGTCTGTCTGTACTCTGTCGATACTCCGTATGTTCGTAATGGAACACCATAAGACACTTAACATAATGTCATAATAAAATAATACTTATAATACTACGGTCCTCTTTCATGATTCTGTTATATGTGTTAAGTAGTATCTCTTCTTTATATTCTAAAATAAAAAGTAAAAAAATCGACATCAACCCACAAAAGCTGTATTTTTTTTATTTTAATTAAACAAACATATTTATTCGAACACAAAACACGACATAAACACGAGGAAAAAACTATAGATGGATCTGAAAATTTTACGTACCAGAGACAAATCCATATAGTTCTTCTACATATATAGTCCATGGTAAAATCAAATTCCAAAATGTGCGCCAGCCGTACCCTTCGCGCTATGAGACGGCGTTTCATTATAACAATAGGTGCGTCCCCAGACGCCGGGGCAGCGCTGGGTGCAAGTGCTCGTCTACATGACACATCGGCATTGCGCACCCGTTTCCATTCGCTGCGACAATTATTGAGCCCGTCAATTGATTATCTCGCGTCACGAATGATATCAATATTGACGTCGGTTATAACAAACGCGAACAGCGTTAATAAAGAATGTAAGTTGTTTTGAATGATGTCATAGCATAATACTTTTGAACTTATAGTTCAAACTGGTAAAGTGTTAACGTGTACAAACTCTACATGTATGGTAGAAGAACGTAATATATAAATCTGTTTGTTCTACTTTGAAATTTGCTATAATCTTTGAGTTTCATTATACATAGTTGAGTTGCAATAAAGTTTTTAGGCACGAAATTTGCTTAAACGAATCTAGCTTTCATTATTATAACCATTATTAATATTTTTATCGGTCTATTGTTGGGCAATGGTATTGTCTAATAATGAGAAAAGAAAGTCATAGTAAACGCTCGCCAAGTGGTACACCCAGCGTAATTTAATGGAAAATTTCAAACCGAAAACAATGTATACAAAAATACATTAAGTCTCTACAATAAAGAGAACGATCTTAAATTCACGCCGTCAAGAATGACTTAATTGCCATAAAGTCCCAAATCGTGCTTATAATTTATAATAACAGGGACGGCCCTTAACGAAGAAACCGTTTTGTAGATAGGTATCTATCAAATTACATTGTCTTCCCCTCGCGAGCGCCTATTGTTGTCTAACACGGAAAATATTCATTTGAATATTTACTTAACATGGATAATATTTTAATCTTCCCCTTTGAATTATACATTTTCCAACGGAGACAATTTCACGCCTGTTGCATCGAAACGACGTAACTTTTGTTTACGTTACATGCCATTGTGCTCCTTGCGACACCGCGCGGCGGGAGCGCTTTGGGCCGAAATTCGCTTGAGGCCCGCGGCAATATCAATTTAACAAGATATTCCTTTTGTTAATATTCGCACACGCTTTATCAAATTCTCCAGCGGGGGTGACAATAAGCCGCTGTAAGTACTCTCTCTGACATATGGATAAAAGCTTTCATTTCACTCGTAGCTCTTTTGAGTGTGATATGGAACGAGATAAGTAGAGTTACTTATGGACAAATATAATTGTACTTCACAAAGAACATCGAATACATTACATTTTATACTATATGCGTTAAATAATGTTGAATATTAACATAATTAAAGATTTTACATTACATTATGCATGCGGCACTTGTAATTTAATTACGTCGTTTATTAAAAGTACAAGTAAAGTATTAATTTGCAAATATTCACCATTCGTATCGAGCACATCGTAATAAAGTACTTTATGTAAATTGAAAACAATAAAATAAATATAACTTCATCGGACGCGACACAATTATATTAATGTTGTACATTTGTTAAAGCAAAATGCAAGTTAAATGACGATCTGAAATATTGGCTTGTAGAAATTTAAAGTTATATAAAAATACATTTGAAACATATTAAGTAATATTTTTTTAATTCTTTTTTTGGACATCTCCACGCTCTTTCACATTTCAAAGAATCCAGAATTCGTGTTATATCAACCAGAGGGTTGTCAAACTATATAAATTGCATTTTATTTAAACAGAGATATAAAACAAATAATTATGATCGCCACACAAACGTGGATGGGAATCGAACCTACGATACCCGATTCAGCAGTCATATTCACTAGCCACTGCACCTACCGATCCAGTGTTGAACTCGAATATTTCATGTAAATATATTAATAAAATCACACTTAGAATCACTCAATTACCTCGCATTCTCACCATCCAGTGCTCTGTGTTACAGAACTGCGTATGGGAACAATAAAACACCGGGCCCATGTGTAGTCGAGAGCTCTTCGTTTAATAAATTGACTTAGCAGCTACGGAGTTCGTCGCGCTACGCCTTTGTTGTGTCAAATTATATCATAATTCCATTGTGAAAACTGTTAACTGTCTCCTCGGCGCCCTCCGGACAAAAAATAACTTGCACAGGGTCGTGCCCTCCTCTGTTTAATAACATAATAGCACAATTCCCCCGCCGCATGATTCAATTTGGATTTCCTCCAGCCTCCCCTGCAGCCTAAAAAATGACAACTTCATTATATTGTTCGCGCGCCCAGGGGCAACTTGTTTGCCAGACGGATTATAATGATTAATTCCGTAAAATATTAATACCCATCGCACCCACTGCACACTTGCACTGTCGCAGGGTTATTGAAAACTGGCGGCGAATGTTTTTTTTTTATTTGTAATTTGTCGCCTTCGCTGAGACGAGTTAATCTTTTACAAGTAGACAATCTGCCGTTATTAGAATTATTTTTGCTCGTAAGTTTACGACATTTGGTGTGCTATATTCTATTTTATACTGCGTAACACTCGGTATTATTTCAGTTACGTGACATCACGCCTGTAATCACCAAAGCGGTAGACAGAGCAGTGTAATACACTCCGCTTCACCAGCACTTTCGCATCTCAACGTAAAATTATCAGACAGATTCTACATAAAATTAATTTATATAAGTTAAATGAATAATTTCGATGTTTATTAATTGAAGTGACAAAAATATATCGAATATTGCACGCATTAGACGCTCGTTTGGTTCGCAGCGCGTCGATAAAGACCAATATAGTCCATCACATGGGCAGTTTCTTCCGGCGCTTTGTCTGCGCCAAATAAAAACTTCATCTCTCTCTCCCCGAGGAATTTAATTTGGAGTAATGGAAGTGTTATATTGACTTAACAGGCCAGAAGCTCCCCTCGCAGTTACAGTTATTAAAATGGAGAAATTTATTATTAGCGTTTCGTCGCTACACTATTTACATTTTAATTTTATTTGTTCTGTGATTCCATTAGTTACAATCTGCCGCGTTAATACAATAAAGCGATATCCGTTCCTTTTGTCCTCGTGCTGGATTCTCTATTTATCTGGAACGATGAAATAATAAAGGCTAGCAGATGGATATTTTGTATATCGGAAATAGTATACACCACCATACATACCACTGTGAACACGCGTTTAGCATCATAGCTGAGCATCTTGAGAGATGCGCTTGGCAACGTCCATGTTACCTATTATTATTGACATCCTGTATAACGCGGGGAACATTGCAAAACAAGTTAAATCACGACTAAATAGTAACAACGAATATATATCACAGTCTATCATTTAGAGTACTGATGAACAGGAATATTTCACTTTTATAATGAAGTGATTATGTCATGAAGGTAAAAAGAAACAAACATCTGAACCAAGGTTTTTGAAAGAAACAAGATTTGTTCGTCAATATTATCATCAGCATATTCCCATTCAATGCTGGTTGTAAGTCATCTCCAATACGCTATAACACTTTAAAATTCAGTATAATTAAGATAGCTTAAAAAGTATAACTTGTACATGTATCTGATTTTCACATACATCTCCATATTATGGCTCCTGTTTTCTCAAATATCTCACAATGTGTTTATGGAAACTGAAGTAAAACATGACGTGAAGACTGTGGACGTAACCGAGCAGAGTTAAAAATTATCTTTGAACATTTGAAACTGTAAAGGTCTTAAAGATCAACATTGTCTTATCAAATTCGACATTGTCTTTTTGATTTTCAGACATAATGGTACTCAGTGGGCAAACGATATATAAATGCTATTAACAATAGTATTTCCAATACTGCGATCTACTTCGAATGAAAAATCTATTTTTCGTTAAAGTAATTGGATAAAGCAGAAATAGATCAGCAGTCCCACTTAGTTTCAAACGTGCGTCTTTTGTCATAACTCCGTCACATCTCGAGTTTGACTTCTATGTGTAATACCAAATGTTATTAAAAAGTGGTCTTACTCCAGCGGTGGACTGGAGTAGGCTGATGACGATGACGATAATTAAACACCCCATATAGATTACATTCAATTATTATCAGTGTCAAGTGACAGGTAACTATCAATTCACTTCTTGTGCGGCTTAAAATAAACGTAATATGCCAATCGACAGTAAATATGTAGTGTGTAAACATAAGCCAATTAAATCAAATACTGGCTGAGACAATGATCTCCTAGAACCATTTTCGTATGCGAATAAAGTGATAAATGTGGAAGAAGCGCGTCCCATATGTAAGAACAAACATACATTGTGCACGACGCCTCTCTGCCTACCCCATGTGACATCAGTTGGACGCAGTAACATCGATAACCAAGGATCAAATATATGTATCGGTTAGTGCTGTATAATAACACTGATAAAATTATAGATAAGGCCACAAACTAGGTCCGTGTACTCGTATATAATCAATGTAGTGACGAGGGTGATAATTTTAAATCGTGTAACGAGAAATACGACACGCACTCGCACCCGGCCCCGCACCGCTCTATAAAGTATATCGTTTATAGTCCTTTTGTCGTCGAAATTATATTTACAGAAGTGAGCAGACAATTTCACGCTCTCTTCCCTGCACCCCCACCCCCACGCTCTGGACTCTAATCAACACAGCAAGCACATGTGGATACGACGGCGGCGAGAATATAAACAATGAAGCACCCAGTGCATACACGCCTTTAAGTTTTGATGCTGCTCTATTCTATATTTGAAAAATATTAACTCAATTATTTCGCGATAATTTCGCTGGTTAGAATCGTGTCAGGGAAAATACGAAAAAGGACTCTCCAAAAAACAAGTTCATTTTCGAGTAGTGTATTTTACTCATATACGAGTTACACATAAATCGTGGTAACATACTACATTTTTCTACCTATGACCTCGGAGAACGTTAATGTTAATAAACCTCATATAAACCTATAGAATCTTAATCATTTATCTAGAGTATTAGATCCACAGTAAGCCAACGCAATCGACGAATAAAAGGGTGAGTTCACAGATGAGCGTGAAAGATTGTCCACATGTTCGTCGCTGGCCGCGATGAGCAACGATCGGCCCCTGTCTTGTACCAACAGCGCTCTATCTGTGCGATGCATCAAATTAATAATCTCCTGTCCCTTCCGCTTCGTCGTCTAATCTGTCACACGATTTCACACTTCGCGTTCGCGGACTTATGAACAACATGATATAAAATCTAACGAAGCTACGACTGTTCAGAGATAAACCAAAGCTAGCGGATTAAAATTAATTGTGCAGTGAGATTCAATGTTTATATCAATTATCAAGCGTTCTAATTCGTCTTAACGTAATCCTCCTATAAAGTGTTCTTTGAAACTTTGATAGTGGATAATTTGTTCGGATAGAGAAGCGGTAATGTTAATGCAGCCCTGGCTATGTTACAGTGGAAGGTAATTGTATCAACACAGCATAGTAAGTAGTCGCGACCCTACAGTAATATTGTAAATTATACTGAATCACCGCGAACTAGCAACGCAGTGATCGCTCCTGCTTGTTGAACCGATACGAGCAATCATAACGGCTGTCGCGTGGCTCCTTCCTGATATTGACAAGCAAATAAATTGCCAGATTAAAGCCAGTCGCTAAGCGAACTCCGCGAGAATGGGCGGGGTGTGTTCTCGTAAGTCATGTCTTCACGATCGTCCGGAAACGGAAGTAGCGACAGTCTGAGAGGAAGCGAGGCGTAGCGCCGGACGAGCCCACTTCCTGCGTGCGCGCGCCTTCACTTATCTCAGCGGGGCGCAAGAAAATTGCCCCTCATATCCCCGTTACTT
Organism: Mysoria ambigua; assembly: GCA_018245875.1. Taxonomy (NCBI): domain Eukaryota; kingdom Metazoa; phylum Arthropoda; class Insecta; order Lepidoptera; family Hesperiidae; genus Mysoria; species Mysoria ambigua. The sequence goes on from DWEI01001441.1 coordinate 13,683, forward strand.
ATTTATACATAAATCATTGATATTATCTTCATCTTGCTTCACGACAAACTTTGGAAATTACCTAATAATTCCGCATGCGTGTATACCTATGAAAATACAATAGATTTTTCTAATTCGAATAAATTAAGTCTGAAGTACAATGTAGAAAGTAGCAAATATTAAATAGTACAAAAACCAGTGTATATGTATGGATGAGAATGAGAAAGTGTGATTGAGACTGGATGGGATGCTAACAGACTGAATGGGCACAAGACAGTCCAAGTCAATCTGCAGATTTAATATTTATTTACAGGAGTTTTAAATAAGATTCAATATACATTATATGATATTATTTAATATCAAACCCCACAATTCATACAAAAACTACTCTCCAAAATTCCACACAACAAAATGATCAATTGCAACTTAGTTTTTTACCATTTTCAAAATACAAAAATCTAAAACACTTATTAGATTGAAATTGTACGATTATGAGATATGAGAAATTCGAATACATTTAACGAAGTTCAACAAAGTCGAAACCACAAGAAATTCGCCGCCGTAAGTGGTGCGGCCTATCAGGAAACACAACTCATTTCTAAACATAATGACCGGTGCATTGCGTGTTCACAAAATTAATTCACCATCGACTACCCTGTTTTGGGGTTCCTGTTTTATTCTCATATTATTCACAATTATTTTTCTGCTAATTTGCCATCGGCTTACCAAAAAATATCCATGCTTTTCACCAAGATTTAATCTTGGGATTATCCACACCTTGATGAACCGTCTCTGATATTTTTGTTTTATTTACCTCGACAAGGTGTTAGACGAGCCAGCTGAATATAAGTGGTCACCATCACCTATGAATGTTTCATTATTTCGTATTATCGAAGAGTACCTAATATGTACAAAATATGTTTTTTCAAATCGGGTTTGGCCTTGACATGAAGCTTTTATATGTATAAGTATTATTATATTATACTTTTATAAGTATTCCGTGCTCTCATCCTACTCCGTATCGCACCTAGCGTAATATTACAATAATAATAAGCAATACACACATTAGAATATTATAATGAACCACAGTATTGTATATATTCAGTTGTTAATTCAATAGTGTGGGGCGCACAGAGTCACGCGGCCGAGTGCGGAGCTGTGTTGTTTAAACGACTTCTGTAATGAGTTCCGTTGCCAGCCACCATAGCGGCCAATTTCGAACTCGATAACTACGTTGTTCCAAAATTTCGATAGCATCAAGGAAATTTGATAACGTTTATATTTCATTTCAAATTTGTGGATTTCTGAATACTTTTTATTTGCTTTTCGTTGGCTTTAAAAAGATAAAGTTATAAGACATATAATAAATGAAAGGCCCCAGCTTTATTCTATACACAAAATTTATTTAAAATAGTATTATTTAATAAAATATCAACTTATTCACAAAAAATTCCCTGATAATAATCTCCAAAGATTTCTTTTGCTAGTTTACAAATAAATTTGAAATCAAATCCATAACTTTCAAAAATCATTTTGATTTCTATAAATTTGGGGTTCTGGTGCATTCGTTTCAATATAGAAATAAAATCTTGGGAGTTAATGGTTTCAAACAACTTTTCAATTTCAGGACTCGCCTCCAGCTTGCTTTCAAATAGTTTCTTCATATCTTCCATCGGTAGAGTATTAATAATAGCTTCGAAAAATTCTGAAATACCTCTTGCGTTTCTGAACGTATAAGCGGGTTTTTCAAAAGGAGGCAAATTTAACGCAGTGTTAATAAAAGTCATTACAGAATCCATGTCATATCCTTTGGAAGTTAAAAACACATACGCCTGTAAACAATAAATAAATTATTAACACACATAAATGACACAATTTTGAATCTTAATAACATATAAATTACAATTTTTACCTCCTTAAATTCATCCATTTTCTCAAAATCCCAGATGATTTCCTTGAACTCAGGGCTGAACATAAACTTAATGAAATGCATTACTTCTGGATCAGCCATATACTGCATCGCAGTTGTTAACACCTTTTCTATGTCGATCAGCATCAAAAAGTCCATAACGTGAGGGCCCCATTGTAAAGCTATTTCATCTGTGGACCTCAGGAAAGGATCAACTAAGGGTTCAGATTCATCTTTGAAAAAGTACGAACGGGGCCTTATAATTGTTCCTTCGGCAGCAAAGGCGATGGCACAGAAAATTGTTAGGGAAATTTTCAACATCTTGACCCAGAGTATATTTACTAAAGAACAGTTACTTTTCTTACTAACCAACTTAATAACTAGATCTTCTTTTTATATATTCCATTATCGTAGTTTCGAAAGAGTATTTGTTTTTCTCTTGTGCAATTTTTAAAACCTCATAGATTATTTATTTGACCTAATAATCCGTTATCGGCTTTGTATTGATAAAATCGAATATTTATTACATGCACATTAGTTAATCTTATTAATTTTAGTTAATGTATGTTAATTTTCATTTTAATAGTCAATACACTACCACAACTCCTAAATTCTATAAACGGAAAATTTTCTCTAAATTTTCCGTTTATAGAATTTTATAAAGTTCATAGAATTTTAAATGTAAATTTATAATTACTTAAATATATATATATGGACCTCATTTTTGTGACTCATTTATTGAATAGTTCAAAAACTGTACGCCTCTATTACATGTTGTTCATTGAAACCTCTTCAATAATTATACCCTGAAGCCATACAGGATCACGGACGTTATTCGATATTAAACGATGTTTCTATATAAAGCTATAATCAAACAGTTAATTCTTCTAATTAAAACCTAAGTAGTGTTATTTCCAAAGCGAACACGATGTTTCTATTATAAATCATATACCGCATTCCGAATTTACTTTACACCAACCGCTACATTGTTTACAAAATTTTATGCAGGATTTCGGAATCGAGGATGATTTTTTAATACGCTTTTTATTAGCTTCAGACGTATGTATGTTAGTATGTTTGTATGTTAGTATGTAACGGAATCTTTGA
>DWEI01001442.1:0-16676 GCA_018245875.1 Mysoria ambigua
ATATAATGACAAATTTTCTACGTCTTCGAGTGCACTCTCTGTACTATTATAATCGTATTTGAAGCTCGTTAACAAGTTTCTGCGATCGATGGTTTGCGACACACTTTCCACCTGACAATTGTAGAGTTCACAATCCGAGGGTGCCTCGTTATGGGCTCTACTTGTTGGTAGCGTACATTGTGCTGTTCTAAGGCGTTCGCTGCATGTATCGTGCCCCGTCATACACGGCACTCGTGGTTGTTGTACGGTGACATGAGTTTAATTTGTGGACATATAAAAAAGTATCCAAATTTATAAGACTCTATCCTTCTGTAGGTTGAGAAGGAAGTCAAACCCGACGTTACGGTCCACAACTGCGCTAATTGCAGGTACCACGTGTTTTGGCGATTTGTTATATTTTATTATTTTATTATTCATCAGTGTCAACCTATTGATCTACCCACTATTGAATATGGTTGTGTAGATGCTTCCAGAATTAATTCTGAGTTCTGCATTCTTAAGGACATTAAAACCGTAATGAGATTCTTCAGGGAATTCAAAGAAGAAATTCCTACGCTGTAGACTTTAGTTCTGTCACTTTGAATCCATAGGCAAACGTTTAGACAGTCGTTTGTACTTGAAGTATTTCGAATTACTATTGCCATGTTTATTCTCAGTTTATCTTTACTCCAGCCAATCGTTCACATCGACAACCGGTCTCCTGGAGCACAAGTGTGGTCGACGCCGTGGACGCAAGCGAAAGCCCAGGGACAGTTCAGTATGCGTGCCATCTAAGGAAGATTTCCTGAAGGTCGCACCAATGTTAATAAATTCGTCCAGTAGATGGCGGTATTCGTACTAATTGTATTATAATAATTTCCTGTAATTTTCGTTCTGCTGACAGCGTGCTCAAGGAAAGTTGAAACAAGTGACGGTTGAAAACGACTTGTTAGTTGAGGTGAGTGCCAATTACTTCTGTCTGTTTTCATTATTTCCTAAACAATAAAGAATATCATGTTGAAATGGATCCTTTACTGGCCCTAGTAGGTTGAAGGTATTACCTGTTATGCAATTGGTTTCATAAAAAAATATTACCATGGCCTCGAGTTACTATCACGTTCATAATTGTCCCTATTGTTCACTTGTTCTAGAATTACATAAATGAGTTTATTACAAACGTGTGTCATATGTATGGTCGCAGTTACAACTGAGTAAAAAAATGTGCATATGACCTATTTCTTCTATATCCGCATCATGGTCGTCCGTCTTGCAGTTCTGGATTAGATTCTCGGCTGCACAATCAGACAAGGAAACAAAACTATCTGGAGTGAAGAGACAACGATGTGAAAGTTATTGATTATACCGTTGTGTTTGCATGTGGCCAGAGACCGCGCAAGAAGCGAAATCGTCAACCAAGTTCAGACCCACACATCGTCACTTGCAATGACTGCAACGAGTCGTTCACGTCTAAAGTTCGACTTAAATTTCACATGTAAGTTGAATTGGTTCACCGTTTAGGCATTGCATTAGCGGGTCCTTCAACTGGCCAAGACCTCTTATGTTTAATGGTTTTGGTTTAAATAAATTCAGCTATGCTATATCTATATATCTATTGACAACACACTCCATGCTGTAACGAAATAAATATGCTGTCAACAACTTTAAACTTTCAATGGAATATGAAGAAAATTTTTGTATTTCAATTGTTATGCTAGGTTAGTTTTTGTCTCATATGACATATTCTTTGACATATTCAGGTTAAATATCCTCCCCTCCCCAAATCCTCAACCCGGTCCTCTCTCCCAAGGCAATTCCACGAGACCAACTCCTTCCTGACCCCGGCCGGCGAGTACCAGTGCGTGGAGTGCGACGGCGTCGTCTTCCCCGCGGAGAGCGAGCTGTTCGACCACGTGCACTTCAAACACGACAAGCAGAAGCGCTGGCAGTGCCCCATCAAGGACTGCGGCAAGACATTTTTTCTGAGGCAAGTGAAGTCTTCGTAAGTGCTGGGAAATGTGGTAAAGAATGCCTCGTCTTTCGAATAGTATTCGCAGAAGATATCATGCAAGATTCGGTGACAGTATTCCTGTTATATTTATTTTTTTATAGCAGAGTGGTACATAGCAATTTAGTAAGTAAACGGAGTACGTTAATTACTTATATCTTATACGTGATCCCGTCGATCAATATTACCTATTCAAGGAACAGTTAATATCGATCGACGGGATGTGATTGATGGAAAGTTGGATGGTAGTATGAATCGAGCGTTAGTCAAGTTACATGAAATGAATGACTTCTGTGTTACGCCAGGGCTACGCTCACCAAGCACAGCCGCACGCACACGGACACGCGGCGCTACGGGTGCTCCACGTGCGGGAAGCGCTTCCTGGACAAGCAGACGCTGGACGAGCACGGCGTCACCCATCTGCAGGTCCGCTGGTCGTGACTGCTCAGGAATGTTGGCGCCTCAGCGGATCATCCACTTGTTTATTTTCTTCACCATTAATCCCATTTCCAGATAAAACCATTCCAGTGTCACATTTGCTTGAAGCAACTGACGCGCCGTTCGCGTCTGAGGATGCACCTGCGGGCGCACGAGGAGGAGCTGAGGCCGAAGCTGGTGCTGGTGTGCGCTGTGTGCAGTCGCGCGTTCAGGGACAGTGAGGAAGCGCAGGTAGATCACTTGTCATCATCGACTCTGCCGTAGTTGCACGGCTGAGCACAGTTGTTCTCCCAGAGAGAGATAGGTCTGTCACGCTGGCCAAGTGCCTGGTTGACAAACATAGTCGCAGACGAAAAATTCACTTAGACTGAATTTCAACAAGTTTCTGCGATCAATTTTAAGTAATTAGAAATCGTTGAATCAAACAAATCTGACCCAGAGCAGGTTTATCCAAGGTCTTACGCAAAACTTCTAAAAGGGTTTCTTCTAAGCTGCGTTTAATGCAAGTAATAAGACAAACGGTAATGTTTTATAGAACATCTTTTACCATTGTCCTTTCAGAATTTCAAGACATGGTTCTGCTTTACGTCTAGTGCTGGTGTTATTGTAGACATTCCGCCAGCAGAGCTCTTCCTGTTGTGAGACAAGTGGTCTGGTCATATCTATTTAAATATATTTTGATAGGAACATGCATCGAAATCATCAGAATGCATAGCAGCGATCGCGGGGAACGTGAAGGAGGAGTCGGAAACCGTGACGGAGCAGCTGTCGCCCACCAGCGGCGTCGTCAGGCACAGTGTCAGAGTCGTCGGTGAGCCTCGGAAAAACTTGATACAACATCTTGAATAGTGATTAACCTGTTCTTATCGGTAATCAAATTTGGTTCCGTTTGCATAGATCAAGTCCTTCCGAAAATCGCTTATAAGATCTTACTTACCCCTGAATGTGGGCTGAATGGCTTTATTTCCGATGGTAGTCTTAGAAATTCTTAATTCCATTTCGGAAAGGTTCCTTGGTGTCCTAAATAATTGGTATTTTAAAATTGTAAAATTGTGTGGTGATGAGTTCGCTGTGGGTACATTCAATCTCGTTTGGATTGACGCGGTCACCAAACTCAAGCGACTACACCCAAGTAAGAAAACCAGTATTCTTTTGTTTTCGTATCCTAAAAAGTATATCTGACCATGGAAATGACACATAATATCGTGCGATAGAATCGCCACGCTTCAGCCAGCCCATCGAGCGCGAGGTGGCGGAGGCCGAGGGCGCGGCGCTGCTGCGCGCGGCGGGCGGCGCGGCGCGCGCGCTCGTGCGCGTCGTGCGCATCGAGAAGGCGTTCCGCTGCGAGTACTGCGAGGAGTGCGTGTCTTCGCTGCTCATTCCTCTGACACAGCATAATGCTATCCTGCAAATGTCAGCGTGTATGAGATGAGCTACCATCATAAACTATAATCTGTAATTGTTTATGACATTGTGCAGTGTGTTTTATCAAGAGGATGCTCTCAACAGCCATCGCCTCGTCCACAAGGGCGTCAAGAACCCGTTCACTTGCCACATCTGTAAAGTCAGCTTCGCCACATACTCCAGGTCTGAATGTTATATCTTGTGCATCTGCTTACAATATATTGTTATGCGCTGCTTGCTCATACTTTTTTATTACTCTTTATCCAGTAATTGATGCTTTAAATATGCTTCCAGCCACATTTTCAGTACAACTAACATGGTAAAACTGATGGCCGCTAACCGCTAATGATCATCTAACCTTACACTTTGACTTCATCCTTCAGCGCTGTACTACCTTGTGCTTAGTTCCTTTTCATAATTATCCTGACGTCAGATGCACGACGCATAAGACCACCCACGGGTTCTACAAGCGGTCTCTAGCCGATGCCAGGAAGCCGTCCGACAACGCCCAACCCGAAGCCGGGCCTTCCGCCACCGGTATACTTGGCTACGGAGGGTTTCCAGTCGTTAAACATTTCTTGTGCGAGGTAAAGTTTTATTTCCAGTTGCCATACAAATATTTTCATGTTTATTTACGCTAGGATTACCCAGATATTTCTGTATAGCTATATTCCTAACAAACTTACTGATAATTTTTGCTGATAACCATAAATATCGCCGACTTTGTCTTCTTTTAGGGCTTTCCTAATTGTGTACCCTTGGGCCTACCTCATTTGATTCTACTGTTCACACTCGTTATACGAATCTGTTTTGTCATTGAAAATAACCGACATATGTCACTGCTCTAATGGTCCCTCCAACGAGGCTGCGTCATTTCACTACTTGGCAGGACTGCGGCCGCTCGTACCTGCACTGGACGTACCTGCAGGTGCACCGCCGCATGAAGCACGCCAACGAGAAGTTCATCTTCAAGTGCAACCAGTGCGAGTCGACCTTCCCCAACAGGTGACTCACGCAACCCGTTACAGCCAGCGTGGCAGCAGCAGTTTAACATGGTGTGTGTTATGTGCTGGGCCTGGCCCGGTGGTACGATGATAATGCCGACACACCGCAGTTGGAGCGTGGCGTACCACAGGAAGAAGGTGCACGGCGGGGGCGGCCCGGAGCTCGGCGGCGTGACCAAGATCGCCAGGGAGGACTACCGGTGACTTGGGGATTTGAACTGATCTCGGCCTGGACCGCTCTCTTGGTCCAGTGGGTGCAGCCGCCACTGCTGATATAAGGCTCCTTAATTCGAATCCCCATATTTTATTAACTTAAATTTTATAGAACGAATTTCTATTGGGCAATAGACTCACCGGCTATTCCGTAGTGGCACGTGGAGGTAACTGGTGCTCCGTGCGAGGGTACGACATTTCTCTTTCTGCCCAAATGAGATGGTGATCTCATAACGTACAAAAAAAATTGATACAACGGTTTGCATCTGCTGAACATTTTTCTCAAATTTTAAAACTGATATCAAAAGTTGTAGCGGGTACATTCGTAACATTAATTTAATCTGACATCTTTTTATACAAGACACGCTTCGAGGCGTCGCTGGAACTTTGATTCTCAGAAGTAAGAACTCATCTCGCAAGTGTTTCATGTTGTGGTCGGCTACAGAGGTTATTTGATCATCGAGTTTTACTGAATAACTGAGAACCTCTCAACTACTAATGTGAAGATAGCTGTAACTCGTGTATATCTAGGTTCAAATAACAAATCAAAAGTAACACAGGCAGAGAGATCGAGGTGTAATTAGATGAACTGTACTGTGAAATATACGCAGATATATTGCAGGATTCCGTGCCGCGACTGCGACGAAATTCTGCCAAACAAAACTGCGCTCTATCAGCATAGACAGAAGGAGCACAGCGACGGGTCCCTGTGCGCGGCGGGCAGCGACGGTAAGGGTAGGCGTAACCGGATACTGGAGAGGGGGTAAACACACGACTGTGGATATCTAGCTCTGCTGGAGGCCTTTATATCTAAACGCTGTTCATCTCAGGAAACTTAAAATACATCACGTTAATCGTGATCACTAACTAAATCGCCACGATCAAAATCCCAGTCTTCCAGTTGTTCCACTACCGGTGAACTCCCATCAGGTCCTAAACTATTACAAGGCTCTTCACGAACAGTCCGCGAGGTGCTCGCGCTGTGCGTTGCTGGCCTCCTGCTGGCGGACTCATGATGCGGAGGTCGTGGAACCCTCCACAAGTAAATGTACCTAAATATGGAAACAGAAAATATCTAAATACACCACAGATGTGACCTGTGGAACCGCGTTAATTCTCGATTATCTATTATCTCTCGATTTTCCCGATTAATCGAATAAATCTCGATTAACTGTTATTTTTAAAGGTAATTTTAACGCGGGTCGCACGGCGTGCTCCAAGTGCGGACACAGCGTCCCCCAACATGAAGATCTGCAGAAACATGTCAAGTGAGTTTTGATCTGCGCTTTTATTCTTACGTCAATTCATTACCTGCTATATGACTTCTTTTCTATTCGTCGCTGATTTTTATATGGCACAGCTGATGGCCAGTTCTTTTTCCAATGTCATAGAATCATATAGTGTATCCTTTTTTAAGCTTCTTTTTATCAGATCGATCAATTGATTGCATGAATATTATATTGCAGTGCTATCAATATTATATAAAATTGATGATATGACATGACATGAGCTATGCCACCGTCCACGATGTCCCCCGTAACACTAAAGAAATGCAGTATCAGTCGCGTGAGATGAGTAACGGAGCCGCGGCGCGTGCCCGCAGCGCGGCGCCGGCGAGTGCGGCCGCGCGGCCCGCCGCCTGCGGCGCGTGCGGCGCCGCCCTGCGTCGGTGAGACACTGTGCTCTGGACACTGCACATCGAGTATACGATACAGAAGGTTGCGCCGCACCTTACAGAGAGGGGTTAGGTCGTATCCTACAGGATTATTTGACATGTATAATGTGAGGGAGGCATTATAATGTTAGGGAATTACGAAAAGATAATAACAACATTTTAATCTACATCCAATTAGAACTTGATTGTTTATTTTATAGCAATATTAGGCAACCGAAAGGGTTTTTCTGAAAATTCTCTTTTATCATTAGCGGTCTTAGTACCCGGGTTTCACATATCTCATCATATAACGTTCGAAGAGATCAAATATTTACCACGGACGCTGTCGGCCAGCCGCGCGGCGCCGCGCGCGCGCCGGCCCGCGCTGGCCTGCGCGCGCTGCCCGCGCCGCTTCCGCGCGCGCGGCGACCTCGGCGCGCACGTGCGCCGCAAGCACCCCGCGCACCTCGTCGTCATCGAGGTCTCTCCTCTGCTTACCCTGTGCACATACTACCTATGACGAACATCACAGCCCACTACTTACCTCCTCTTATCTAGCTCCAGATTATTCGATTAGTCTGAAAAACATTAAAAACTATAACTATTAATATTTTGTCAGCTTTATTTGGTATACATGTCACTTTCTCCTCATGTTAATCTGAAACTTAAACAAAATGCGTTTCTACAGGTCGAAGGGCTGAATCCAAGCGCCGAAGAAGTTCTCAATCAACTGAAAAAGAACAACATCAATCACGAGAAAGTTCTCGAAATAACGCTGATGTCCTTCGCCAAGGTAAAATGACTTTGCTATCTCTGATAACGCTTCTGATAACGTGATAACGCTTGATGTTTTGTAGCTAGTATCGCCATCATCAACCTGTCTCAGTTGCTACTTAATAAAAGCCCCTTCTAGCTGATTACTAAAATAATGCAGAGAAATCTTTGCGAAAAGGCCTAGCTCGACATATTCGAGGCAACTCTGGAGCCATACATATGGAGATACAAAGAAGTGACGTCAGATTTTGCCCGTATTCAAAATCATACGGTCGTTTGTCCGTGTGCCCGACATGCCATGCTCTGAGCCGCGCCCCCGCCGCGCCGCAGGGCTCGCGCAGCCTGGTGCCGCACTCGGCGCGCGCGCTGGCCGCGCTGGCCGCGCTGGCCGCGCCGCGCGCGCCGCTCGCCTGGCCGCCGCGCGCCGCCGCCGGTGCGTGCCGATGTTTACTTACCTTATTGCCGGTGACAGCTGCGTGCTTGGACGTCGTGTTTAGTAGATTGTGTTGGCTGTCCAGTATGGCAGATACTGGACAGCCAACACTCGTCTTCGATGGAGCACGAGCTGGAAAAGAGCTGGAGAAGAGTAAAATTTTCAATTCAATGATCAGCATGTAGCATGTAGGAGGAAGATGGATTGCTAACTAGAAGTATACGAACGTGTACAGCCGAGTCACGAGCGGCGCGCGGCGCGGGCGGCGCGGCCGAGGCGCGCGCGGCGCGGCCCGGCGGCGGCGCGGCGGCTCGGGACCAGAACCAGTATCCCGTGGCCCTCGACGTTACTGACGAGGTAACATCTGTTCGTGACACTAACGGTTGTCGGCAGCTTTGATTGAGCTACGTAGATGAAAGTTGAATTTTTCGTCTAAAAGTACCAAAAGCAAGTGTATATTCTTAAACAGTGAAAGTAAGAATATAATCTCACGCGAATAATAAGCCATCGTCATTAAAAAATCGTTAAACGGATTCATTTATGTTGGTGTGATGAATGTACAAACTCGCAGTCAAGCGGACAAGCATTTATTGAATGATATTTTTAAAATCTGCACCGTGCATGTCACACAAATTACCTGCTCTTTCCAAAAACTATTCGTTGTGCTCATCTTTTCCTCGTTTGATTATTTTAGTATTTTTCAGAATGGATGTATAATGTCATGTACTTGGTGAAGATGTTTCGGTAGTCTTCCCAGGCTCTACCAGCACTGAATGTCCAGCTGATGCTGGGCGAGGGCGTCCTGGCGGACGGCCCCGAGCTGCAGCTGCAGCAACTGCAACTGGACCAGATGCTGACGGAGTAATCTACAGTCAGCGAGGTAGCCGAGCCGTTCAAGCCATACAAACCCGAAATTCAATAACAAGTACAAAGCGCACTTTAAGAGTCACACCGACCCCGATGGCAAAGTAATGGAGTCTGCGGTGCATTTTCTGATTGCTATCGTATTTTTAAGGAATTATCAACCCGCTAGTAGCACCCGCGGCCGCAGCGCGCGCGCTGCGCCGTGCGCGCTCAGCTTTGGCTTGTCGTATATCGCATTTTGTACCATAATGAAAATAGGGCGTATGTTTTTCATGACGGAGTACGATAAGGAGTAGTAAATCTGAGTATTATTTTAGATGTTACGGATTTGATGACTTTTTAGTTCTAAGTGAAATAAATTGTTTTCTATATATTTGCGTTTTATTTATGTTACATAATTCAGGGTTTCTTTTGTCAAATTAGTACCCAACGACAATTTTTTTTATTATTATTGGTTTAATTTTGGCTGCGATTATACATGATATTGCCTTGAGTTTATTTTCTAAGGGTGCGTCATTCTAAGAGCGAGTCGTAGGTTCAAACTTTAGTAATAACTTCAATAACAGCATGTCCAGTTGCATGACGACTCGTCATCGTTTGGAAGTAGACGAGCGTGATAAATGTAGGTTGGCAAATGGGCCTCCGTATTGTAAATGATTTCCGTTAAGTTTGAAACATTAAAATGTATTCTAGATATTTACAAAGCAGTAATCTTAATTTTGTTTCGCCTAATTTAAAGGATTATCACCAAAGTGAAATGTTAATAGCAAGCAAAAAAAAGAAAAATTGTACTTTTAACGTATATTTTTAACGGAATTCGACGCCACAGTCATGACTCCACAATCCACAGATGTATCAAACGTGTACAATGTTAGTGCCCGGTTCCCACTTGTAGCTGCGGATCTTCTTGACAAAACTGCCCACGACTGAAGGTTTCTTCGCTATACTGTCTGCGGATGTGTAATATACGACGTTCGTTGACGGGTCACAGCTGACACTCCGGTCGGACCTCCGCCTAGACACCTCGGAGTAAGCGGACTGAGAAGTAACGGCGTCAATACTTTGAATGTTAATCCTACCGTCCTCTAAGACAACGTCTGGAATGTTCCGATTGCCGATGCCTGGGCAGCTGTGAAACTTTGAGAACTTGTCGTGGACGCGGTGCTCCAGATCCACGTGGAGGCTGAGTTGACGTCTGTAACAAAACATTTAATTAAAAAACCGACCACACGAGCCAGTTTTTTCTGTGTACTTTTGACTACCACTGTACTAGTATTCTTCCTCTTTCTGTACCTTCTTACAAAACACTATAGGAATTTTGTCCAAAACTTTATCAAAACATTTACCTGTAATTAAAATTCTCTCCACAAAAGCGGCAAGCGATCCGATGCTCGCAGGGATGGTTCGAAGTGGTATCGGAATCGGCCGACGACGCACATTTCCTGCCGTTCTTCTTCATACTGACACAACTCGACACTCTCTTTTCAGCGTCCACAGATTTTAACTTCTCAGTATCTGTAGTGTCCGTTCTAGAAGATTGTTCCAATGACTCTGTGTTGGACTCTGAAAAATTGTTCTGCTTAATTTGGTCGATGACCTGATCGGGGTGTGAGATTTTGTCAAAGAACGAGACTATTTTTTTCAGTTTTTGTTCAGAGACATCAATTTTCTGCTCCGGTTCGGTTTGAGTGTTGCTCGTAATCCTCACAAATGATCGATCTGTTAAAGGAGACAACGGCAAGGTCGCGTTCATTTTCGTGATGCCAATATGTTCATTTTCGTGCACAATCTTGTCGTATTCCATCGGAAAACCTTCGTGGCAATAGTGGCAAATGTATTTCCGGTTCGTAAAATGGCAAAGATTCAAGTGATCGTTGTAATTGATGATTCCTGGAAAATGAGAAAGAGATTATGGAAAGGAAAGTAATGCTAACAACCATTATGCACATGAAATCTTAATATAGTTCTGATAGTTATATGCGAATTGTTCTTTTGACAATTTACCAGTATTATTATAATATTACTATAATATATAATATTTACCAAAGTATTGAGATATAAAACTCTAATGCTATAATCTTACGAAAAACGAATGGGAAAATCTATTTTATCCAGTCAAAATTATATCTGTGGTTCCACAGTTCGACTCGAGTCCTTGTCTCTTACAATAAACAACTGAGACATGTACATTGCAAAGTGCTTGATAGAGTACCTCATAAGACTCAGAAAATGGCTCAGTCATGCAAATATCCTCTCGTTTTTAATGACCTACGTAATAACAAAGACTATTTCTAAAAGCATAAGTACTTTTGAAATCGGAAACCTGGAACATTAAATCGCTTCAAATCTATATGACTAAATTGCCACTGGTCTACATTAAATAGGACAGAAATTCTAACCATAAAGGATCATGTTGCAACCCTGAAAGGGACATTGTCTGGGTGCTGTATCCATCAGACAATTCCTTTGTACTGATTGCACGTAAGACAAAACTATTGGACTTTTTACATCTCTTAGAGCACCTTCTGAATTAATTCTCTTGGGCCGTCTCCTTCTGAATCTTAGACCTCGTCTTCTACGTTTTTCGTATCTATTTGAAATATTGTTATCGCTCGCTGCATACACATGTCCAGTTGGTGAGAAACTGTACCGTCTCTCGGGTTTAAGACCGAAGATCCTGTTGATGAAGCTCTGAAAACGGGTCGGTCTTCGTCTTTCATGGAACAGCAGGTACGGGTTGAGACGCGGCTCGTGGAGCGGACATGTCTGGACACACTCGCTCTCTTTGTCGCTGTTGGACCCATCCTTAATGTCTTGTGTACTTTTATCGACTTTCTCGATTTTCGATATAACCGTGTTAGTTAAATCGGTTGAAGAGTATTGGTGTAACGTGACATCTTGAATGACCGCTGTGGCTGCCGTTTTTTCACTCTGCGACAACGATATGTCCCCGCTGGATACTTCCGCCGCGCCAGCGCACGCGTCCGTTTTGGTTCTGTGTGTGCGTTTTCGTCTGTGCCTCCTCTCGCCCTTCTCGGAAACCTCGGGATAGCTCTGGGGCAGAATTCCAATGACGCTCGCGTCGTAAATTTGGAATAGTTTCTTGAGACATTTGTATTTAGCTTTGAGCACTTCGTGTTTTTTCTTAGACACCCATTTCACAATATCGTCGTCGGTCTCATTTTTTTCAGGTATACTTGTTAGAATTTCTTTTTTATTGTACATCGAATCTCGTCGCGTTTTGAAAGTTGCACAAACAATTTTGGTAACAATAAATAGTGTTATACTAACGAATATTTCGAAATTTTGATACGGTATCATAACTGTACCGCTTGTCTAATGGTTTTTGATGGGATTCCATAAATATATTTCTTAGACAGTCGACCGTAATGTCAACAGGCATTTGAGAGAATCAAAAACAGAATTGCTTTATTCTTCTTAAATCAGTATTATTGCTAGTATCAGTTTTCACACTAACTAGTTTCATTTTTTTATACAGCGAGAGTTGATGTACTAGGATGGTTTTATTCCTATTCAATTCCCAAAGGTCTATTGCAAAAGTTCACGGGTAAGATAAGAAAAAAAAAGTAGTTAATCATAAGTATTTATTTACACCAAAACAGCATTTCGTTTTACATTACGCGCCTATATTATTAAAAATCTACTAATATGTAAGCACTTATCTTAGAAATAAATTATAGTATAACCGTTAAAAATGCACATATAAATCAACAAGAAGTATTTTTCATTCATAAGATACAATAAGTTAACTGTTTGAATTGAATACTTCCAAAAAGACCTTTCATACCTTATAGTAAGTACTATATTATTGTATAAAATTAAATGTTTTAAAAATAAAACACTCACTGGTGATAAATTTCTGTAAATCATGGTATAAAATCACATGAATAAAAAACAATGCTTGATCCAGCTTCCATACAACAGAACTAATGCGAACAAACTCAGCTGCTGCTATACGTAAGAATAATAATTATATTAAATACTTATCGATATTTACAAAATTCTGTTACGTTAATAAATGTAATAAATCTCATTTCATACACAATAACTCATGTACCAAAATAGAAGGCATTCTTTGATAAAGGAAGTACGATTTTAAAAGGCTCATTTCTTACATCGAACTACAGTATCAGAATTATGTTTCTAGGATGCAACATTAACTGGGTGTGGGCAGCAGCATTTCATATGGAGTTAAAGATAATGTTATTAGCAATGACACGATAAAGATTTTTTACACGCTGATTACCATCCGACGTGTGGTGTACAAGGGTCTTTAAATACATATTACAAGTATCAACTTACACGTACCTATATCACAACATTAATATAAAATGGTTAAGTAATTATTTTATAAAATATATCGAGTTAACAAAATGCAATAACAATAAAATTAAACATATACAATTTACATTATCATTGTTTACAAGTTTCACAAGTTACATCACTGACAATAAATTCATCTGACGACAACGTCTCATGCTCGTCATTATCAATATATGTATATATTTATATAATTTTGATGACCCATTCGTCGACGACTTAAATGCTAAATTGTCAAATTTTCTGCTAATTATAATATTATGCGTTAACGCTCATAATATAATTAAATTATTAAGTACGAACCCTTATGCTTTAATTTCAAGAGAAATATACATATATATTATATATATATTTAAGTAATACACTATTTTCACTTCTAAATTCACTACAAATGAAGCTGTAATTAAACTATTGTGAGCAAACTTTTCCTCCTATCCGAATGAATTCTCTGGCATCAGGAGACCTGCAAGGACACAATTCTGAGTTAAACCATCCTGCACAAAGGCGTTATGTAACTGCGTATGTAAAATTGTATTCAATTAGTGTATATAATTCAGGTACCTTTATGAGTAGCTAGTGAAAAACATATGTGATAATACATCCATCAATGTTATCAATGTATGCCTTCTGACTTTTTTCACAGTGAATTTAAACTGATCACTTGTAAAAACTTGGTAACTTTAATGAAGATTTAATATGTTGAATACAGTACTGCAACCCAAATAGAAAACAGAGCAGGTAAAAAAGTCTATGGTTATACAAACAAAGACAAATACAACCGGATATGTGACCAGTAAGAGAAATGTTGTAGATGTAACTTCACGTCTGTAATCCTCGAAGAGGTAGGCAGAAGAATGTAGAACACTCCCACGTTTCACCAGTTATGTTTACATTCCACTATGGAATAGGTGGTGAACCTATTGCCATGCATCGGGCAACCAACACGACCAACGAGGCAGTCAATTTTATAGATGTCACAAAAATAAATTATCATCATCATTATTACCAGCCCCCTTTCGTTGGCCCATTGTTGGGCGCTGTTCACTACCACTGCAGGCTGCCGCACTGTCTAAGGCCGCTTTGATAATCATAAAAAAATACAGGCTTGTTAAATGACCCTACAAGCCATGTGACATATTTACCCGCTATACACGCAGTCATGAAACAAATGCCGCATCCGGCGAAGAAAGCTCTGACCGCGATCTGTAAAAACGCGGCACAGGCCGGCGTAAACTGGTGTGAACAGGTTTTGTAATTGACCTATTAAGTACATCACATTTATATTTTCTTCACTACTAGATAGGTCTACACAATAAATGTTAAAATAATATGTACGTATGGAAAGGGTAATTGCCGCGATGTGGGTGATGTACGCGATGCGAGTGATGAATACGATGTGGGCAATGAATGTGACGTGAATGATGAACGTGACGTGTACGATGACGCGCTCACCGACGACAGCAGCTCGCGGCGCGCGGGCGCCATGGCGGAGATGGCGCCGATCATGATGCCGGCGTTCGCGGGGTTGGTGAAGCCGCACAGCGCGTACGTGGCCACCAGCTCCGCGCGCGGCTGCGCACCGACACGCTGCTCATACATTGTTCGCGAACAAGTCGTCCAGCCGACACACCGGCGCCATGTTAACGTCTAGCCTCTGTCCGCTGGATACCAGAATCTCTTCACCTTTCAGATCTGATACGAACACTTCGTTCGCATATTATACAGTAGGAGTGTTTAATGCCTAGTTAAATTCTCAACCAGTTAACCCGTTACGTTTGGTTTAACCCGTTAAACATTAAACCATACTTCAGTATAAATTTTATAATATACTAGCGACCCGCCGCGGCTTCGCACGGAAGCAATGCTGATACTAAATACACTATAGAAAAACTCTGAACGTTGTATATACGAGTAAAAACATAGCGGCCCGCTCTGGCTCCGCACGGGTATAGTGCTCTGTCCTGCAATTTTAAATCTATAATATCTTAGAAAATATTCATTTAAATCTTGTGCTGCAAAGGACTATATAGATCTATATTCAATCAACAATAATTAATAATAATAATTAATGCTGTATTGGTTAAAATCGCTTCGAAAATTAGTCATTATTTGTCGTAAAAAGTAAATGACAAAAAATGTTATTGTGAGATATCCATAAGAGATCGACATATACCATCGCGGAGTTTTCTGTAGACCTTTTCAATGTGTATAAATAATTAGTACATTATTTTGATAAATCTCGTAGGGTTCAGCCTGCGTTTGCAATGTAAGCGGAAAAAAAATATTAATTAACGACATTACATTAGAAACCTCAAAAATAACAGTATTTCTCCACTCTTTAATGGATGTTGTCACACATATAAACCTTTCTCTTGAATCACTCTATCTATTTAATAAAACCGCATCAAAATCCGTTGCGTAGTTTTAGAGATTTAAGCATACAAAGGGACATAGGGACAGAGAAAGCAACTTTGTTTTATACTATGTACTTAGTGATTTTGACCAACAAGCTTTTAAGAGCTCATTTAAAGTATGACCCACTTAATGCCTCAAACAATTCCCAATGAAAGAATCAGGGACATTTGCCTTTTGGGTAAAATTTATCTAGGCATAGACCACGACAGGCTGATGATGATGTTATTTGATTCAGTTTGAAGCAAGCCTCAAAAAATCCTAACAGAATACTCACGGACAATAAACCCGCCTTCTTGAACTCCCCCATGCGTTGATACGCGACGAATTCGTTGACCACCGTCTTCAGTCCTATCAAGGAGCCTACCAGTTCACACTCTTCCCACGGGACCCCTGCAAAAATATATTTGTTTAATGTAGGAATTAATGACAACTTAACACGTAGACTCCCATAAGTTTTTACCTATTCTTATTATCTATACTATATTACCTATTATTGTTTCTGCTGCTTTTGAAACATGGAGAACAGAAAGACCAGTTCTGTCATCTAACTCTGAACTAGAATTATTCATAGACTAACCCATCGTCCAGCATAGAGGAATTAAGATTTTTCCAAGGATCAACTCGAGACTGATGTCGGGGTTGCCGAGCAGGCCGCCGCAGTAGCTCAGCATGCCGTTGACGAAGGCTATGAAGGCCACGAAAGCTACCAGGTTGGCGATGATGTTCAGAATCAACGCAACGCCGCTGGTGGCGCCGCGAGTTGCCGCAGCCAGAGCGGACTGGTCCATTCTGAAGCAATGCAGGTCATTTACTTTGTAAGGTATACTCATATACGGACATGTTGTTATATAATCACGCTAGATCCCTATGAGGTAAGTACAAAGCACCGTACGCCGAACGTCTTCCCTTATGTACCTGACGTGCTTCTTCTACGTCCGTCCTTTGTGTTCGTTCCAGGGCGTTTCGCAAACCAATACTGGCCTACCTTGACTAACTAGGTCAGAGTTAGTATATATATATCTTCACGCCGGGTCCCTTACGGGTAGGCAGAGAGCACGGAGTGTCAAATATTTCTATCCTTACAGACCTGTCGCACCTCCTCCACATTCAAACTCTTTTCATACCTGCACGCCGGTTTTGGGGGCTTCTGAC
>DWEI01001443.1:0-16674 GCA_018245875.1 Mysoria ambigua
ATTTTGTAACAAAATAATTATATACAATAAATATAAACTAAAGTACAATGAATATAGTAAGTTATTACCATCATTAAGTACTCACTTTTGCATACAACAAAAGTTTCACGTACATTATAACAACCTTTTTTATGTAGAAAACGACCACTACTCTATGACCATTGTTTGAGTTTTTACTAATTATTTTATAGTCACAAGTCGAACCGAGACTAGGGTTACAGCACAGTTTAAAATTAACAAATACTTACCAATAGGCAAAGAGAGCACCGAAGGTTGGTTCGCGAGAACCACGGACGTGGTGGGGGGGACGGACACGAGCAGGCCGCTGGGCGCGCCCGACACATTTAGCGACAGCGATATCGGCGCCGACAGCCCGGGGATTTGTACTTGTACATTCTGCACCCCCTGCAGGCCTTGCAGGCCTTGGAGGGACGTTAAGCTCAGACCCTAAAAACGTTCAACAATTAGTATGCATATGAGACAGACAACAAGCCACAGAAAATTGTGTACGCACATGAAAAGACAAGGCGCGTACTAAAGTAGAACGAGCACGTTAGGTCTGTAAGGATAGCGTTGCTTGGCGCTCGGTGCTCTGTGTAGGCGCGTGGGGGCCGAGGATACCTGCAGGTGGCAGACGGGCGGCGCCTGCGGCGCGGGCGGCGCGGCGCCGGGCTCGGGGCCCATGAGCCGCTCCAGCAGCGCGCTCTCGCTGCTCGACACGTTCGTGGAGTCGCCGTCGCGACTGTACGCCGTCATCACCTGCACACCACGATTAATCACTAACGGGAATCACTTAAATAGTATCAATCAATTAAGTTTACTTACTAAGCTTCCTGTTAATAAAATAAAATAAATTTAAAACGAAAGAGCGTTCGATTCAGTAATTAAGTCCTATAAGATATTAAACGATGCGAGAAATATGTGACAAAAAAGTACCTGCTGCGTATAGGTGGGATTGGGGCCAGTGGAGGAGGGCAGCAGGCGCGCCGGCTGCAGCGACACGGTGCGCGCCATGAGCTTGTGCTCGTCGGGCAGCGCGCCGCCCAGCGCGCCGCCCAGCCCGGGCGCGCTGTTCAGCAGGTTCAGTATGGTGGCGTTGTTGCTGGCCGAGCTCACTGCCGCTTTCGCTGCGTTTTGACTCGCCGCCGCTGTAAATAAACATTTACCACCCGTAAGTTATTAAAATGTTGTCCGATTTTCAGTTGTATAAAAATAAATATTGGGCACATTTTATTTTTAATTTACTATTACTTTAGCAAACATATATATTACTTTAATTGTTATATTTATTTTCGAATAATAATAATCCCAGATCACATACATTAACTTAGTACTGAGTGGAGTGGAGTATGTTATTATAAATTTTAAGAAATATCGCAAAACTATTGCAGATTGCTATACCTTGCTGAAACTGTTGAGCCGAATTCATAAGACTAGTCACGAGTGCGTTTATTTCCGGGTTCGTTGTTCTCGGTTTGGTCACAGTCGTTTTCTGCTGCGTTGTCGTTGTATTTGTGTAATGTACACTTTGTACCTGTAATATACGTAATTTTCGTCATTAAAGTCTATGTTCAGCAGTGAACGGAAATAGGCATCGTTGACAACGGTCACCTACTGTTATATTGTACGTTTCCATATTTCAGAGCACAATAATGCAATGAAGCAGCAATACGTGTTCATCATCATCACTTGTGGACATAAGACATTCACCAGACTCCAAATCACCGTTACATTGGCCTCCACATATTACTGTTATAAAGAACGTGATACCTGTGATGTGCCCGCGCTGGACATGAGGGGGTGTTGTATATGTATGATGGCCGACTGCAGCTTCTGCGGGTTGAGCGGCTGCGGCGGGTTGGTGAGCTGCTGCGCGAGCAGCTGGTTGGTCGACGCCTGCGTCGAGTGCAGCTCGTGCACCTGATCACAACGAGCTGCACTCAGCATAAGCGTATCGCGTACGATGTTCCTGCACATGCTCGATATAATCTAATTAAACTTGACAACAACAAAACCCTGCTTTTATAAGAAATTAAATTCAACTGCTAATTAATATACAGAACATCTGGCATTGAATATTGTAGTTCGCTGTTCAGAATAAAATCAAATATTTTACATGTCTAATAACCGTCGTCGGACTTGTGTGTGCAACGGCCGACAACCGCGCTCGGTGCAGTGTCCGAGCCCGGCGCCGCGGGCAGCGCCCGCCCGGCAGCAGCACGCACGAGTGCGGAGCGGATAGTTACCTGCGGCGACAGGCGCGGCGTGGTGGGCGACGGCTGCTGCTTGAGCGCGGTGTCCACGGCCACGGCCGCGGCGGCCACCGCGCCCGCGTTGCCGACGGTGCCGACATTCCCCACGGCGGCCACGGTGCCCAAGGTCCCCACGTTGCCTACCGCGCCGATACTGCCTATCGTTCCCACGTTCGTTACAGTGCCCATGTTGCCCACGGCGGCGATATTCCCCGCGGCCGCCAGGCTGCCCACGGCGCCGACGTTGTTCGCGGTGCCCACGCCGCCGACCGCGCCGATGCTGCCCACATTACCGACGTTGCCCAGGACTGTTCCGACGGCAGTCACACTGCCCACGTTGCCAATGTTACTGACACTTCCCACTTGCTGCAGTTGTGCCTGCTGCAACAGTATTGATATTAAAAAGCCGAAATTGTTCAATTCATAAAAGAGACAATTAAAGCATTTTGTTTAAGGTGTACTTTATTGTACAGTACTTGTAATATAATATCTATTATTATAATTCAAAAAACATTAACTTTCAAAGCATTTTAAAACTCCAAATGTGTCTATAACTCGTTTGTTAACCAAATATCACATATAACCTATATAAAATATATTTTTAATGAATAGCAACACAAACGTAACTTCACGCCTGTAATCCCCGAAGAGGTAGGCAAAGGAATGCAGAACACTTTTTTACATCCCACTATATAATAGGTGGTGAACCTACTGCCATGCATCGGGCACATATGCAGACTCCGAACCACTACTAGAAACCTTAAATTAGAAAATATTTGTAGTGTTTGGCCCGGGAATCGAACCTGGGACCTCCTGATAGGCAGTCGCACATGCAACCAACACGACCAACGAGGCAGTCTTTTTAATGAATAGAAAGAATAAAATTCCAACTTCACTAACCAGGATTGGAAGCTGTCTTGTAGTGGTTGCAGTATTTGAAGTAGCCGCTACTGCAGGTGTTCTGTAAACATAACATTAATAAGATATAGAATACAAACGATTATATAACCACCAATTTGAGTACTGTATTTACCATAATACTAACAGACAGAGTTAATGCACAAATTTATTGTATATCATAAAATGGTATTTGAAAACTAGAAACGGAGCAGTCGTATAAATTTAATACAACATTAATGGCCACAATGTGAATGCAATAAAAATAAAATAACTGTGGTTTTATTAAAACATACATGATGAGATTCTGTTTACTATTAAACTTACACATAATTAATTGTATGAAAACATATTAGCAAAAAATGACAATATATTTACCAAAACATAATGTATCCCCCAAAGGGGCAAGCAGAGGAATGTAATGTAAAATATTAGCACAATTATGATATTATTGTTGTGGACTGAGAAATATTATTTCTTTCTTCCAATAAACTTACCCACTACAAAGCTACCTTGACCTAATAAACCAATTATATCTATCACATTTTTTGACCAACGAATATGCAAGAATCAACTAAAAAACATAAATGAATTGACTTTGCTTCTAGATCTTTAGATGGAACAATGGATTGTACAGCCCACTGAATGGTATAGCAATATAAAAATAATACTCACACGACAGGTACTGTTGTGGCATGTGTTTGTACTGTGGAACTGCTGGCTGCAGCGGCCGTCCTCTGCAAGAGCAGCTGTTGGTTTTGTTGCTGGAAACGGAAATAACAACTTCATTGATTGATAACCCTGTTCCATTTGTGTTGTATTTGTATGTCATGGAAATTACAAAAATGAGAATAACAGCATAAAATAGGGAGGAAGTTATCAAGAACTAGTAAAAATGTTCATAAATCATATTGTCAGTTATTGCAATCTGTGATAGTTGTATTTTAAATATCAATGTATTCCAATTGTATTTTATTATCTGCTATTGTGAACTATAGATATTCTCATTTTTCCTTCTATCATTATTCACACAGTAAAACAATCAGATATTTTGATCTTCCTTTTCATGTGAAACTCCACAATAACCATAATGATACAAATCACATACCATTTCATTTCTCATTCCCCCAGTGAATGAAACTCGAGGCAACTGGCCAGGTACTATGTGCTTTATCCTCACTGATTTTCTGCCTTCTTCTGTAAAAATTTCTGTAAACTGTTGTATATACTTATTTGCTTGTAGTCTTGAACCTGTAAAATTAAAAATCATGATGTTTAAACACCATTTATATTTGAAATATAATCAACACTTTTTTATATAATGCCTTTTGAGACACAGTATATACAAACAGTTTTTGTAAATATATTGTCATTTATAAGTACCTAAAGAAAATCGACACGCAGCACCGTTTCTTTCTCCTTCAACATGGTCCCTATCCACATACAATTCACCTAGGAACTCTTGGTCGGACGGTCTCTGTAATATCGATAACTTTATGTGAAAGAAGCCAACACCGGCGTGAGGGATAGTCTTTTCTGTCTCCAAAATGTACTCCTCCACTAATTGCGGTTGACAGTCTGAGGTTGGCCGAGGTCTCTCATATGAACGTGCGATTCGCAAAGGTCCAGTCGGTTCTCCAGGCAGTGCAAGTGGCATGGGATCCATCCGTGGTGGCTCTATGGGTTTAAATACCTAAAACAGACGGTATTATGACATTACATAACAATATAAATAATTGTATTTCAAAGTAAGCTTATTAGGCTTAATTTTATTGGAAGATGTTATGTAAAATAGGTATGATTATTTTTAATGGATGTATCAATTAAGCATATTTGTTTGATTTCAAGTTTATAGATATCCAAATTACTGCCATGAATCAAGTACATTAAATCAAATTTTAAATATCAATTAAGCCTTACCTCTGGTGGTTTTTTTGGATATTTAGATGTTAGCCGGGTGTGAGGTACAGACTGTCTACTATTCTTTGCTCTCTGACGGTGTATTAATTCTAAAAGTTCCAACCCATGATAATGTGTGAATTGATCCAATTTTCTTTTTCGATTTACAGCAACCTGAAATATAATACACATTTTAAATTCAGTATCGATAACAAACTGTGACCCTTAAACAATTCAGTTTGTTGTTAGGTTGATATAAATCCAAATTTTTCAAATTCACCATCACTCATAGCATATAAAATTTATGTAACCTGTGAAAACTTTCTTGCTTGTCTTCGTATCCGTGGTGTGTTAAATAATCGAGGTGCCGCATGGAGCCTGGCTGCTAAGAGTCCCACTGCTGGCCTTGGTTCTAAGCATAGCGGTGGCGCGGCTGCGTGCACCAACGCCGCTTCCACTGCTTCAAGGGCACCACGCTCTTCACCAACCAAACCACATCGTCCACCGATACACATTGCATCTGTTATTATACTCTGTAGTAAAAATAAAAATATAATGAATATCATAAAAATAAATCATACATAAGATACTCACTACAACAAAAAATGAAAAATATAGCAGTAATGTTCCATGTTTTTAATTAACCCATATATACCCAAAGAGTTAAAAACAACCCATATCTCTAAGGGCATCTTGTAAGTATTTTTACTACAGTTGAATTGAAATGAACACCATATACATATTACATAATATACCCAAGTGATTCAATACCCAACACTTTTGTAATATAGTTTAGGTTTTAAATTATGACTTGATTAGTTAGTGAAAACCTTTCTGGGCCTATATGGCTTAATGACAGATTTATATTATAATTTAAAATTCATATTTAAATATTGGATTTTAAAGAATCCTGCTACTGTTAATACAAAATTCTTGAAAACTCCAATGAAAAGGTTATGACATTGTAAGAAACAAAATACTAGAATTATAAAAAAAAAAACTTCACGCCTGTAATCCCCAAAGGGGTAGGCAGAGGTATACAGAACATTCCCACGATTCACCGGTTACGTTTACATCCCACTAAGTAATAGGTGGTGAGCCTATTGCCATGAATCGGCACATATCCAGACTCAGAACTACTACTAGAAAATCTAAATTAGAAAATTTTGTAGTGTTCGACCTGGGAATCAAACCCGGGACCTCTTGATCGGCAGTCGCATTAGCAACCAGCACGACCAACGAGGCAGTCAAAGATCACTAGAATTATGATATTTAAAATAAAGATTAAACATTAAAACATTAATTTCTCATTACGTTAATAGATTCAATTCCGCCATTTTCATACATTTTTTTCATCATATAATAAACATATTTCTAACACATAATTCTACTTTGATTATTTTGCAATCATTACAATAACATTCATTCAATCACATTATGGTATTTTAAAATGGAACAACAATATCAATCAGTCTTATGTGCAGTTTATGTATGAGCATGTACTTGATTTCAAATATGGTAGCTAGGCTATTACAAATTCCTTAGGACTAAGAATGTCCATAAACAGAACTAACAAACATTGTTTGTGTGAAATTTGTTAAGTTAATATTCACTTAAATTTCCCTACTCTATTCTGATTATTCTGATACATTAGTGAAGAATATTTACAATCTGCACAATCATAAATTTCGTAATGATTATCAAATTCTAAATATTGTATTTATGGAAATTATCACTTCCACTCACAAGATTCAGGTAATCAGCGATTAACAATTTTTATATCTTAGTATTTATAAACTACCTGAATGGTGGTCTGAATATGGTCTGAATTTTTGAATTTAGAAGCATAGCACTGTGGGTCATATATTAGTCAGTTTATTAAGTACCCGGCATAGTGATGAATCAAATGTATTAACAATTACTCAATAGTGTCTCACCTGATTTGTAGGCCTTAACAACACATGGTGTGTATCACACGTAAAATTTGGATATGCCTGTCTGTAGTCCCTTATTTGAGCTATGATACAACCTGAATAGAACAGGCAGGAATGCTCTGATTCCAACAGGTCTAGAAGCACCACTGGCAACTCTTCATTGTCAATATAACTCAACAATTCCTCCTCCTCATAAGGCCACCGAGGTGTCTCTATTAAGGTCTCTTCTTGGCTTGAAGATGCCTAACAATAGGAAATGCAACATTACAGCAAATCTTTTAAATATCATAAAATATATTAAATTGTAAATATATATATTTTAATGTACTCCTGGTATTCATTACAAATTGTATGTCATAATAAAAACTTCAAAACGATTCAAAATGTATGGATGAATTTCAAAAGTTATGTAGGAACAATCAAATTAATAATTGAATGCAACAAATGATAATGAAAATCAATAGTTTATATCTACACTACAATTTTTTTTGTCTAATTAGCATGTTCGTTCTAACTGGATGTTATAAATTTCATCAGCAAATTTATAATTTTCAACTTACATGATTAGCATCCGGTGGTTGTATGTGTTGCATGTTTCCATTTACTTTCAGTGATAATGAATATCCTTTGTTTCCGGGATATAGGTTTATGATCAATGTATTAAGGTTGTATGTAGCTAATAATTTCTCTAATAAATATGATGTTGTTTTCAGTCCTTGCTGTAATTTTGTGCAATGGACACAATTAATAAAAATCACATTTTGTATGTTGACAGCAAATTAGCATTTACTTGACATTTAGTAATAATAATCTAATGTTTAACGATACTGGACATATCCACATTGATATTTTACTATGTAACACATTGACATTGTATTATGCCCATATTATAACAGTGGTCTTACTTGTTTCTTTATTTGGGTTAACTCAACAGCTACATATATAAAAGAATATGGGCACAATTTAACAAATATATGATTGTATATACGATGTACGATTGTGATAAAACTATCACTATTTCACTAGTTGCAGTATTTCCAGCACTCTTTGAATAAGGTTTTCAACAGAACTAAACTCATTGTAGTGTGATTTAGTAAACTGGATTATGAATAACAACTGTGAATTTTTTTCATTCTAGTGTAATCCTAGAAAGTGTTAATGAAACACATTTAGTAATCATAACAAGTGTTAATGAAACACATGATATAAATATAGAATTTTGTGATATTCTTAGGATGAGGTTGTGTTGAAAAAGTTAATTAAATACTCACATAATTGGTTTGTGACGAATCTTCTCTACTTAGCTCATTATACAACTCATGTAATTTTTTAAACAAATCAAACTTTCCTGTTGCTTTAGAACCAGTCGAACTGGCACAACTTCGTTGAAACTTCATTCTTGAATCATCTACAGTTTCTGCGAGATGTATTTTTTCATGAGTCCAAGTCATTTTATGGTCTGGGACACCACTATCGAATTGTGCTAGATTCGTATTTACATGTTTAGCCCGGTTTAGTATTACCTGAAATAAGAATGTTTATGCTGTTTACTACAGTTTTTAAGGCAACATTTTTGTTGAAAGAACCAAATTGTGCCAAAAAACAATTTTTTTCATACCTCTGCTTCCAATGCCGCGTGAATTAAACCATCCATAATGTCATTAATTAAAAACAAATATGTAAGTGGCAGTTATTTTCTCTAAATATATTATTTCATTTTAACAGTTTAGGCCTGAGTATTAAGTCATGATTTCTATAAAACTAATACGCTTTATTTATGTTTCACACTGCCTGACAGTAAAATAACATGTCCAATGTCCATCAACATTTTTGACAGATCTCGCTTTTGATTCTGTCGAGTATCAAGAATAGGACAGTGTTGGCAGTTACAACTTACAGATAATGAAATTGTATGTTACTAGTTACCATTGATTTTTATTGTCACATTTATCAATGAACAAAAAAGACATCAAAAATATCAGCAGCTTAATTAATAGGAAAATCGAATGTATAGAGAAGAGTAATTTCAAAACTTGCGACAAATACAAATTTATAAAGTTAAAGTATTTGTGATGAACACAAGTATTTATTCTGAAGACACAGATGTAAAAAATATCTATTTATGTA
Organism: Mysoria ambigua; assembly: GCA_018245875.1. Classification (NCBI taxonomy): domain Eukaryota; kingdom Metazoa; phylum Arthropoda; class Insecta; order Lepidoptera; family Hesperiidae; genus Mysoria; species Mysoria ambigua. Next base: position 9,110 of record DWEI01001443.1, read on the forward strand.
GATATTTATATGTATGTGTGAAGATGTCCCAAGACTCTAATATCATTATTATTATTATGTATATTTGTAGTTTATTAGCCATCTGATTAGTATGTCACAAGCTTTATTGCTTACTTTAGAATCAGACGGCCGTGTACATGCCTCTAGATATTATTATTATAAATGTTTATATTATGTAGAAAAACCAAATAGCATCCAAATTTCATAAATACTAGCTGGGCGACTGAACTTTGCTTGGATGATAATATTTCTAAAATAATTTAATCCAGGCATTATATCAAAAGCAAATAAGAAGGTTAATTACAATACCTTAAACTTAGCTTAGAATAGTTAGTTTTGAATAGCTTAAACGTAGCACCATAAAATAGCTTGAATAGTTTACATAATAAAATAGCGACACCTATTTTTAAATAGCTTAGATCGTATAGTAGCGCCATCTGTTTTTGAACGGCTTATATTATCTAGTGTAACAAATTGTTATAGAATCATTTACATTATATATATATATATAACTTTTTTACTCATTTGCAAAATGCCTTACCTGACTTATAAAATAAACTAGCTAACCCGACAAACTAGTACCGCCTAACAATTAATAAACAGTTTATTAATGTCTCCCAAACATTGTTTTGCCAAGGCCCGGTAATTTTTATACTGCCCATTCGAGATCCATTTAGCACTTTTAAACATAAGTTTGACCCATTACGTAAAAAGTTACACATTTATTAATAGTAAAAAGTTTTATTCGTTCTAGTTTGGTATCGCATATTTAATCAATAAATTTTAATGTGAAGTGCTACTGCTACGGTAGTGCTACTGCTTAGTTTTTACTACATAATCTAAGGTCACATAAAATGACGAAACTCGTATCCTAAGGTTTGGTTTCGCTTCTAGTCGATATTAGGTATTATTTTTAATACAAGTCTGTAATGATGCGATTGCAACCCGGTATTTTATTTTGAGGGTCTGATAGTTTTATTCATGTAGGTATTAATATATTAGTTTTATTCATGTAGGTATTTAGATTTATCTCTAATTGAATAAAAATAAGAACACCAAATATATTGTAAATTGAAACAAGCGCCATCTATTGAATACTTACTCAACTTAAAAATAAGTTTGCGTGAGTTACGTTATATAATTCTTACTTTTACTCATGTAAAACTTAAAAAGTCAATTGAACCCCTTTTCTCATAAGAAAACCTTACATTCGTAGTAAAATCTACGTTTATAATCAAGACAATAATATACAGAAAATAAACTGAATTTTCAACTGATGTTAAAGCACCTTCATTTCACTGAAATGTCCTATATATATCCAGATTTATATATGTAATAGCTGCATAAATTGTGTGTAAAAAGTTATTCATTGTCAAATATTTTAAAATAATAGCATAGTGTAGGTCTGAATCAAGAAACAAATGATGACAAACTTGTATGGAAGAAAATTATCTATAACATGCAAGTATAGATAATGAGTATTGTCAACAAGTAAATATAATGTTATAGAGGTTATGTAATAAAACATATATCAACAAATAATTTATACCCACATTCCAAAAATAGCATTCTACATTCAGGTTATAGTTACTGACTTTATATTCTAAAATAATAATTCAACTTTTATTTCATTATTTACTTTTTTTTTCAAAATTGTGGTTTTTCATTTCGGACAAACTGGTAACACAGAAATTTCTACTACCGTTAATTATCGCAATATTGAAAACTAGGTATACCTAGTTTTCAATATTATAAACTTTGTATATATACAAAGCTTATAATAAATTAGAAAACTATTCTTAACTAATTTCTCTTTTGCTAGTTGTACATTATACATGGTGCATTTCTTAACAAACAAACAATTCAATGTGAATTTGTTTTATGAAACTACATATAATTATAATATGAATTTAAGCTAAATATAATGTATATAAAATTAATCTAAAGAGGGTGAAATAAAAGTGTATGAATAAGTGAATGATACAAAATTATTCTTAACATTTTAATTGTCATTAGATGCCATATGCCTCATTAGATTTGACATAAATTTATCTATTTTCCTGACATCCTGTTGTACTTCAGTCTTGTATTGGAGACACTGTAACAAACAGACACTGTAACAGAATTATGTTTCAATGTAACAGAATTATGTTAAAAATCTGTATGTATAGAAACAAGTTGTCATCAAAAAGCCATGTCAGTAATAATATATCATATTCTGAAGGTTTGGCTTAATACCTTTTATGGTTACTGATTATTACCTGCCCACAGGAAAGGTATTTTTAGCATGTACATAGTATGATGTCTGGTACGAAAAAAAATTAAAATATCTTGAAAATTGAGACATTTTATTGTATTTTTAACATGAATTCTCTAATTTTTGCTTTCAGTAATTCATGAACAATTAGTTGCAATTACTGTATTACTGTATTAAACATTGCTGCATGTACTGTATCCAAAGAGTATCACAGATATCAAAGTATGTGAGTAGTAGTCACAAAAATACATAATTAAGGAAATCATATAGTATAATTAAGGACATCAAACTAAGTTATGTTCATCATGGTCATTACCTGTAATATTTTTTTTCAAAGTACAAATTTAAGTCTAAGAATATTTTAAGTTATTCCAGCAATATATGAAATGTAAAATATTAATAAGTTTGCTGATAGTACATAAAACCACAGCTTAGAAGAATTAAACAAGATAGTAGGTACTATAGTATCTACATCCACATTTCACATATTTTATGGAATACCACACTATAGGGAACAAGCCCAAGTAAGATTTCAAGTTGGAATAGGCATTGGAAAGGTTATTGAAACTTAAAATCTCAGGATGGAACCCAAAACCTGTCAATCAGCTTATGCTTTTAAGCACTAGATTGATAAAGCACCCACTAATACTGTTTTTTTTGTAATATTAAAAACTATGATATTAGATCTGTAGAGCTCCATTCACATATTATTTATAAAATTATACATGCTGGAATGTAATTTTTTATTTCATACCTATTTCCTAATAATTAAAATATTAATAGAAAAAGTACAATACTATTTACTACATTTTAAAATGGATTAAATATATTCGATATTTACTGACCTTCTTATTATCAGTAATTTTAGCAAGAAACACTCCTTTGGAATGGGAATATTTTGTACTGTATCGAGTATTGATGGGATCCCGTAAATATAACATCTCAGCAGATTTTTCAAATTCCTCCCAGTTCGTTATGAATGTCATTTTTATTGTATTGTTAAAGATATATCCTTACTATCATCCACTACCTAATGCCAATTTCTACTTCCACATCAATATTATAAGAATTTAAGAATGTTGTTTTGCAATGGATGTGTGGCACAACTGACAGTGACAGTGATTTTTTGTTTATACAGATTATAAGTGAACAAAAAAATATTCTTAAACAGATAACCGTTGGAGCAGCCGTGTTATAAAGTAGGACCACGTCTTGGTAAACGTAGTGTTGATCGCCCTCCGGCTAGGTGGAGTGACGTTATATGCAAAAAGTCGTAGCATCGTAGTTGAGGTGTTATAAGCGTTGTCAGAATTAGAGGAATTTTATAACGTGAAAGCAAAAAGGAATTAACATATGTATATAGGAGGCTGATGATGATGATGTTAACATAATAAATATAGTATAATTTAGACAACATCATCATCAGCCTATCTCAGTGCACTGCTGAAAATAGACCACTTCCAAAGAGCGCCACTGCGCCTTCTCCCCGGCTTGCCGCATCTAGCTTCACCCTCTAGCCTTTAGTAGATTTACCAACTTGGCCGGAGAGCATCCTAATCTAAGTGTGCCGAGCTTCAGTGTCCACTCCAAAGCTCGCGTATTCCAATAATTTAGCCCTGCGTTAATTTCTATTTCCTCATATGTATTGATAAAACTAATTCACATTTTAATTCCAAATCAACATATTTCAGGAATTTGTAAAATTCCTTAACGCAACTATTTATTTATTATAATAAGCATACACAATAGATTATATAAATGAGATAACAGAAACTATACTACAGTAATTAAATTTATTTTTAAACATTTAATATATATAAAAAAAATGCTTGCTGGTAATTAAAATTAAACTGTAATAAAACTAATGATAATATGAAACACATTATTAGACGTCCATAGTGTTAAAATAATATTAAAACTTACTCGAACTTACTTGGTTTTTGTCACGCAATAGATGTCTAGATTCTATTGGTTTAGTTTCTGTTTAGAGTTTGATTGTGTTATTAAACGTAATATTCAAACACTGCTTAGCAATGTAATTATGAAACAGTTCATAAAAACCACAAAACTAATGTGAATGTTTATGTTAAACCAAATTTTAATGTGTTAAATGATTAAAACATGTTTTGTTTAGATTAATAAAATATATTCTTTAATCAATAAAAGACATATGTGTAAAAATCTGTAAGAGATATATTTAAATAATAAGAATCTCCAGAGAGTTAAGACACAACATTGCCACAACATTACATTATAATGCTTTTCAATATTCGAATAAAACCATAGATTTTTCTTCAGAGTTGCCATAATACTTAATGAAAAGTCATTTGAAGTGAAGCGCAACCAACGAAGAAAATCAATACCTAAACAGTGATGTATTCATTCGTCTTTTTAAAATGAGAACGTGACAAAACAATACTTTTAATTCATCGAAGAAACTATTTAATTTAAAAAAATATCTGTTTAAGCTTTGATGCTCATTTTTTATTTATTTACCTAGTGATGAGTGTTCTCATAGTTACGGCGTGGTAGAACATTCTGCGCGTGTAATTATCTGCTTTTCTGCTAATTATTCCTGTTGAAGATTAGTAAGTACCCCTAAATTTACTCTTTCATTCTTAGGATAACTATATTTGGTTAAATAAATGTGGGAATAGTCTATCGACCTTCGCCATTGTCTGCATCATGCATGGTGCATTGCGTTTGCGATAGTGTGTATTTATAGGTATGTAGATGGATTTTGATTGATCGTATAATTTTATATTGGTCCTTTTTGAATGAAATTAATGTTCCGCATGCATATTTAACAATATCTTCGCGTTAGTAGTATTGTAGATACGCATTTCGGCTTTAAAATGGGCGATTGGGCTCACTAACGTAGAACATCACTATGTTTTAAATTTGGCTTTTCTTTTAAAAAGTTTACCGATAGTTTAATTGGTTTATTTATTTATGCATTTTAGCTATTATAATTTATAAATCTGAGATGTTCTAGTTTGTGTATGACGCTAACGTATATATTAAACAGCGACCATTTTATCCACCTTCTTTTATTGGAAAAAATGTATATCTTTTTGCTTGTACTTTTCGCTGTATCTAGTTTCGTTGTTGTAATTTCAATTATATTGTTTGATAGATGTTTTCTAATGTTAGATAGATAACTTGATGAAAATGTAATGTAAAAGTGTAGTAGCTTATTGGTGTCAGTCACAAGTGTTCCTCAGTTTTGGTAGGTTTAATATTAAATGTAGGTGAAATATACAAAGTGGAGTGGAACAAAATATCCTGTAGCCTACTACTAATCACTTAAACAGTGTAATCAAGATTTCATGAGCATATTTAAATGAGGTTTTTAGTACTTGTCTTATCTAAATTATCATAATACTTTTTATATATGATTTTAAACATTTATTAAGCAGAAGATATTGATTGCAATAGGATGATTAGTATTTCTCTATTAATCCTACTCTATTTTTCAAAAGGTATGTAGTATAAAGTACAGTAAATGGATGGACTGATTCAATTTCATTGAGAAAAATAACTTGCTTTTGAATACAATAAAACAATTAATAAATGATTCTTATTAGATCTATAATTCCATGTTCATATCTTCTTATTAGTACATATTATCATATTAGGTAGACAGTATCACAAGAGGTAGACAGTGGAGTATAGTACATACCAACATTTCAATAGTTCCATTTACATCCCATCAAGGAATACATGTAGAGTCTATTGGTATACACTAGATAGAAATCTACACTTTGAGCCATTTATAAGGAATTTCAAGTTAGGAAAACTCAATACCATATAATTTTCAAATATGGACTTAGGAAAGTTCCATTTTTAAATAATGTATTAGGTTATGATTAGCAGTTATCCTTGTGATCATGCTGTCAATAAAGCAGGAAAATTTAAATTCATTATTTGATTGGTGTATTTGGTGGCCTCAATGATAAAATGTTTACAGTGTCACTGTAGAATGAAAGGTCTTTAGTTCAGATTTAGGGTTTTCTAGTAGAAATTTCTATTAGTTGATCATAATCTGGATTTTTGCCAAGTGTATGGCAATGGGCTTACCATCTATACCAAAGTGGGACCTACACATATCTGGTAAAGATAGGAGTGTACTATATATATTCCTTTGTCTGATTCAAGGATTACAAGTGAGTTATTATTTACATTTAGTTATTGTGATTATAGGTGTGTTGTTACATTTAGGTATATATGTTATTTATAGGGCTTCAGAATAAAATAAGGAAATCACTTGTTACTAAAAACAATGCTCTGAAAGGGAAACAGTAAGCAAATTATATTAATATCATACTGATAATTTGTTTAATTAACTTTTGTTCGTTATAATTGAGTATGTTTTTATAATTGCTATTTTTTGTATTATGTTTGTCATATTTCCTTAAAAACTTAAAGATATTTCTCCTTAAAAATATTTCCTTAAAAATTTAAAACAAGATTTGAAATGAAAAGTTTATGATTTATATTATTCTCATTTTTGCATGTAAAGTTGAATTTTGTAGATTTCAAACTCAATTCCTTTATTACATAACTTCACACCTTTAATTACCGAAGAGGTAGGCAGAGTAATGCAGAACACTCCCACATCTCAGTTACGTTTACATCCTACTATGGAATAGGTGGTGAGCCTATTGCCATGCATCGGACACATATCCAAACTCCGAACCACTACTAGAAATTCTAAATTAGAAAATTTTGTGGTGTGTGACCCAGAATTCTAGCATGGGATCTCCTGATCGGCAGTCACATTTGCAACCAACACTACCAACACGACCTTTATTATATGTTCATTTTCTATCAATAACTAATAATGAGATCAGTCAGCAATATTCTGTGAAGAGTATTAATTGAGGACTCTCATTTACATTTGTTTCAAGTATTTAACACATTAACCGCCATGGGGGTCACCGGTGACTGGCATCATACTAATCCCATGGAGCCATGAGGTCACTGGTAATTGTTAAGAAGGGCCAAGGTTCTAATGTTTGCTGACAGCCGTCGGTCACTCGTATGTGGCATTTTAACATATATAGTGATCCACATGGCTCTCAAGTACATTCCTTAGCGCTTGGTTTCAATTTTTTTATAATTTTTTGAGTAAATATCATAAGAAACTTAACAGTAAATAAATAAAATGATATGTTAAAAATTTTTATTTAACATAAGTTTAAAAATCACAATATTTATATATTATCACGTTATGAGCGGGCGGCCTAGCATGGATACTTGAAATCATTCTAACGCATTCCCAATAATAATACATCAATTCAAACAT
>DWEI01001444.1:0-16674 GCA_018245875.1 Mysoria ambigua
TAACCGGTGAATCGTGGGAATGTTCTGCATTCCTCTGCCTACCCCTTCAGGGATTACAGGCGTGAAGTTACGTTTTTTTTTATTACATTTATAAAGAACTTGTAATTCCTAGTTTACAGTCCATACCTAGGTAATATAATCCTCACTGTGGCACCATTTTTTAACAAAAGTATTTATGAAAATTTAACTATATATGATGTACAAAAATAACGAGCAGCATTAAAAATACTTGTTTAATATGGACTCTCACACTCACACATCTCTCTCTCAAAGAACATGGACTCTCATCGGTAGAGTGGTTTTGTAAGTGCACTGCTGAACGAGAAGTCCAGGATTCAAACAGGATTTTAGCTAGTAATGGCTCAGATTAAATATATGACCGGTGTTTGGCAGTAGGATCACGACTTATAGTAGGATATATATGTTTTTGTATATATGTTAAATAAATAAATAAAAGTAATTGGTGAAATTTCCACACTTATCTGGCTACAAGCATAAGGTTATTTTCCATAGTATTTTTATGGTAATACACATCACGAACCTTTTTAAATAAGCAAGAGCATGTTGTGTCAGTCTGTATGAAGGATTCGCGTTAATATTTACAAATAATAACTGTTATCGTCACGCCCCGTAGTTATATAAATAATGGGCCATAAATATTAATTTAATTGCCTATTTTGCCAGTCACTGAAATATAAATGTACACAAATAAGAAGTCATACATTTCGTACAATATTTATTTCACAATAAAATCACATTCAAAACTCAAGCATTCTTAACATCGTGAACACAAAACAAAACCTAAAATACTAACAAATAACTATAATTATTTAATTTATTTATTATTGAACTGTTCTCTCCGAGACACTTGAAGAAAAGTATCCAGCATATTTCTGTGTCACAGCCAATACATGCTGGATGAGTGTGCAGTCTTCATAGCATGCAGAAAAACTCGCGAGAAAATAGGAAAGTCATACGAATTCCTCACTTCTCAAAAACAATCAATCACTGTCCAGAGGAACAAAATTTTGGTTACAATATGTTTCATATTATGGAGAAGTGTGGATAGACAATATCTGTTACATCTTTTTAGTTATACAAGGAGCTATGTCAAAAAATATATCTGAAATTGAATATACCTATTTTCAATTTGAGATAAAATAACGTGACGGTCTTAGAAAGTAAAGAAGATTTGAAGCAGTTAGTATATTAAACAAATCAAATCGTCAATCAGGTTCTAAGCTCCCTATAAATTGTACTAAAATTTTATTACAACCGAGACAACATTCCTGGCACAGAGCATGTCAGGTACAAGTACTTGCATTTGGTCACACTCAAGACCTGACTTCACCCGGTGTTAATACACTTGACTGACCATTTCCTATTTTGCACCATAGCGGGGTTAACAAATCACATGAAATTAATTATAATATAATATACACAAAATGCCATACCATAGAAGAAGTTACCACAGAAGATAAATTTATTTAGTGTACATCAAGTATATTTAATTCCAAGAATATATAATTCCAATTTCAACCAATCAAATTTCCATTACAAATACAGGACAGCTTTTCAAATTCTTTGCTTCGATAATATGACACAAAGATGTTAGAAACAACAAAATGAATAAGAAACATTATATTGGTCTCACCTGAGTAATATTGAATGTGAATAAAGGAATATCATTATTGCACTTTAATTTGTCTACAGGTCCTATATTCTATGATCCTATAATCAACAATTTTCACCATTTTGATTTATGTGTGTAGAAAACTATTAAAAACATTTTCATATTCTATACAATTACAAAAAAAAATATTGTCTCACTACTTGGACTCTACGATAGCTTGATACTAAGTGCAAATAAGAGAAAATATAGGCAGCTATGAAAAAAAAATAAGTGCATGTGGTAAGGAAATAAATTATTAAAATGTCTAAGCTATGATGGATTCATGCAATGACACCTTTTCAGTTGGCTAGTTTATCAAAGATTATGAAATATATTAATGGGAAATAAGTGTATCCTCTCAATATTTCATGACACCACTCAGCGACAAGTTAGACTTAAGCAAGGGATAGTAATAAAAATGGTTATTAGACCCACTATTTTTCTTGGAAAAGAGATGATACATTTTTTTATCAAAATAAGAAAAATCTTAAAAAAAACAATAAGAAACAGAGAATCTCGCGGTCTATAGATTATCGCAAGATTAAAAATGTTTATTAATATTCCTGTTTAGTCGTGAATCAAAAGAAATCTATGAAAAATTGCTTTTATTGTTTAACAGCTTGCATCATAACATTTCAAGCACAAAACATGAACTGTCAATGAGTTTAATATTTACAATTACATACAAAATGTCTTAATTGCAAGTTGAGAACCTAATAATGTAAGTTTAAAAAATCGCAATTTTATAGTTTCAATTAATACTATGACCTGTTCATTAAAAATATACCTGGTACAGTTCTGCCAGCATCTCCAAAAAACCACCACATCCAATCAACAGTTTTGCTCTACGGCATACTAAGGATAATTTTGGGTGCAGTTAGGCCAAAATCTTAAGCCTCATACCAATATTGTTAGTATAATTTTTTACGCAGGCAGCACTTATTTCGATAAGCACTGTATGAGATGAATTACAATAGATGTCAAAGATTTCTGGGCACTCATGATCTGATTGATTTGGCTAATCTGAATTCTTGTCTACTCGTAATTCGCTGCTCAAAAACGTGTGGTCAAATATCGTGCCGGGCGGTAGGGCTGCCGAAGGTTCAGTGCCGAGAGTCCACCTTCGATAATGTTGATTTATTCCACATCCTCTTCTTGTAGAATACCACCTCCAGCTCGCATGCTGAGACGGAGGCGTTCGGTAACCTCTGGCAACTTCTTCAAGAGAAGGTGGAAGATAGGTGCTGGCATGGTTTGTTGGAGTACCTGAAAAACATAAAAAAAATCAAGATTATATCATCACACCACAAATGGTGCACTTAGAGAACAAAGTGTCATATATCACTATTTGAACAGACCTGACATGATGCTCCCAAGATCCTCACCATATACAAGAAAATGATATCAGTCACTTCAGCCTCCTATCAGACAGTTCATGCGGTCATTCTTCGATTTACAATAATGGACACATTATACAAATGAAATGAAATGTCACATTTATATTCCAGCTGATGACAACATTGGTAATCTTCTCGATGTAGTAATCGATTTGGAATTGATAACTCACGCCAAGCAACTGCTGTGTCTGCCCACACACGGCCACGGCCTGTCCCAGGTGCTCGACGCCCGCGTCCAGGTCACCGGCGGCCAGGAGTTCCTCGCCCAATTGAATCTGTTACAAATCATATTATAAAAATATCATAACATCAGGCACGTATTCCTGCAAATTGGGAGACACAGTGTAGCACACTTACACAAATCACCAGTTATGTTATGTGTCCTACCATGCAGTGTAGGGTGAGCCTGTTGCCATGTACCGAGCATAAATCCAGACTCCTTGGAAATTGAAGTAAGATAAACCCAATAGTAATTAATTATCCTGACTGAATATCAAATCAAGACCCTCTATATCAGCAATCTCACATGATACCACTTGCATAAAGTTATAATCTAGCTATGAATACTATCTTTCGATTGTTGTACCATAGATACACTAAGTGTTCAGAGGTACCATTACACTTCTACATAATTAAACTTCTATGTTTGACAGTGTGCACACAGTATTACAAGTATATACAGTACCTGCTGTAGGAAGAATCTCTGCATTGCCTCATGATCGTTCATATCGGGCAGGGCACCAATGTTACGCAGCCGCGATGAGTTCATTTGAGCCTTCTGGCGTCCTGCACGGAACAATAAACAGTCATGACTGTCGGAACATGTAGGCAGTGATTGAAAGTCATGGATAGAAGAACATCCAATAGAACTTATCAACCAAATCATAAACATTATTATAATAGCATATCAAATCTTCACTTTGTGCCAATTATCTATCCTTACAGACTTTGTTTTCAACATAAACAGGTCTCTATATATTATACTAAATTCAATAATTTAAGTTCAAAATCTGTCGGGACATCATTCAATACCAATGATAAATTATAAGGGCTTTAATGTAAGCTGATCTAGATGTTAAATTCATAGATCAATTCATAACACACATATAGCGTAATTGAACACCAACTCTTTTATAGTAGTACTATTTGTCTCCTTTCAAAATGGAAAGCATCAGATCCAAGCTAGAATGTGAGTTAGCCAACTTTACATGACTCACAGAACATTATAATGCAATCTAGTGTGTAGGTTCGTTCCATCACAGTGTTCTCTTATCATAAGACAACATATGAAGAAATGCACTAGTAAAAAAAATGTCATTGCCAGATTGAAATAAAATCATATTAATTAGATTTAAAATCGGGAATCCTGTATATGACAATGAAATCAAAAGCACTAGGCTATCATTGCTGCAAGATTATTTATCGGTATGTAAAGTGCATTAAAATCTAAATCAATATATGATTAAGGCAAAAACTTCTATAATAACAGTATTATTATCCGTGTCATCGATATCATTGTGCACATGTTGCAAAATTGATGTCACTTAATGAACAAGAGATATTTCATGAATCTGTTTAGCAGTAACATAACTGCAACAGCAATGAGTATTTACAATGAGAAATATGTTAGACAAACAATATTGTAGCCATTGTTTGTGTTCCAATTCTGAAGAAACACTCAATTTGTAGTGCTTGATTGCAAAACTTTCCAAATTATTATTATCTTTCAATCAAATAAATCAGACAACAGTTCAAGAGAACACTTATATATGTATATAACATAATACATAATTCTCCCTGCAGGTAAGTCTTATTCCCTATCAAAATAAGTAGATGATGCAGCTGAGATTCTACCACCAATTAAATGAATATTTTTATTATAAAATTTGACTTTCATGTACCATCATTTTCGAAAATAAAACTCTAGTAGAGTTGTAAGTTTAAAATAGCAATTTTCTATGTCATATATAACCATTAAGTCAACTCATTATTATTAAAAACATCATGCTGTGCATCACATGTACATATTTCCAAAAACATGACCCTAACTTTTATAACTGACTCTAATATTAACAGTGCAACTCCTTCGTAATATAAAGCATAAATAGGTAACAAATCACCAATATTGTGTGCATGTGTTCATACCTACTATTTGAATCACATTATCAATTACGTTGGTAGCAAGATGTGAGCGCAAGTGAAAGTTTTATTTATCGTTTATTTGCTTTCAAAGCAGCCAAGCGTTCACAACGACTAACTGCGCATATCAAATATCACATGCAATGGGTAAAATCATACAATTATTAAAATATTACAATGATAATTCAATATTATTGTAACAAAGAATAATACAATTGCATAGCAAAATATTCTGTAAAAATATCCATTGTACAAGTGTAACTTTCAATTTCATTCCACTTTCCAATACTGTTTAATATGTATAGATCAATCTATTGGAAAGTCTGTCTGAATAAGTCTATGTTTTAATAGGCATTATATACTATCCAATGGTAGATATGTATAGGTAATGAGGGGGACCAGGATAAACCAATCTCGGCCAAAGTGGACTGATACTGTCAGAGAACAAGGGATGAAACACATATCTAAACCCTGTGATATAACAGAAATACAAAGCCAGAACTATACTGATAGACATATTTTTGCCCTTAGTGCCCTCTGTAAATATTATGGTCTAGTGATAAAATAATATTTTATAATACCTTACATACATTTACCAGTTAAAAAGGAACAGTCCAGTATATGTCACTAGACTTAAGTAGCGTTCGTTATAATGGTGAAATGAACAGACCGAAATACTCCATATTGTTTCTATAAACACATTAATTGAGAGTAACACGGCACATCTTTTTTTTCATCAGTTGGTGAGGAGGCTCATATTCTGATGTAGAATAACACATTGCTAAATAATGATGAAGCAGTTATCTGTTGTCAATTGGGAACTTACATCAAGAGATTTAAGAACTCTAATTAGAAATACTAAACCTGGAAATGAGATCGTAGAACCTGGAGTATCTTAGAAACGACGATGTGAAACATATTACATTTTCTGAATATATTAGTGATACATGTATACAAAGTGCTTTAAATCTGTGTTGTCTATTGGTCATTATTATTATCTATTTTTTTTACTAAGATATTTTTAAGATAAAATACTTTTTGGCAGTCGATATACATAAATGTAAAGTAACCTTACACCGGTTTTATGAATTAAATTACCATTATCTTTTGTTTCAATAAGGGCCAATGTTAACACAAATCTAATAATAATTATGTTCGAGAGTTAGTTTATGTTGTATCAATATAATTTAATAATTGTAATCCCGAAGAATAATGACGAAATTTTAAGGTTGTAATTATACAACAAATGGCTACAAAATTATAAATTTTATACTAAAAAGAAACAAAATAAATTAAAGGTCAAATCTGTATTAGAATCAATAGCATTCCTCTATAAAGTCTATATATGCTTACGCTCTCTCAGCTTCTTCTTGAAAAGAGGATCCTTTCGACGTTGTTGGTCAAAATACACGCAGTATCCTAAAAACAGTGTACCGGCTATTCCAACCGCAATACCTAACGTTGCACGCGTTATTTCCATTTTGTTCTTTTAACAGTATATCCACAAGGCACAAAATATACACTCCTTTTATTTCAAAATTTACAATTTTATAGCTCCGCCATTTATTCTTGAAAAGTCGAGAGAAGAAAGACTCAACGAACAATATGGCGTCGATATGTTGGTATTCCTATTTCGCCTTATCACTACGTTCATTTTAAAAGGTAAAATGTAAGGGATATTTTTATATTATATAAACAATAATTAAAATAAATAAAGGATCGTTTAGAAATAAAACTAAATTTTGCTTTTATCTATTATTAGCACTATTATTATAAATTACAAACATACGGTTGAAGTTGTACACATTAAATAATTTATTGCCATTAACAAAAATAGTCACATGTACTCATGACTGAATTTCAAGATTCGCTTTTGGGTTAAAAATACTCTGATTTAATATATATGTCGAAAGACCCTTGCAAGAGATTTGCCTGCGACATCCAGAAATGTCTCACTGGTAAGTTTTATTACAATATTTTCATTTATGAATCTTTTTGCCGACATCCGACATGAATCCAGTCGCCATCTTTGCTTCACTCTTTCAGTCGCCTCCATAAATTTGCGGGCGTTTCGTCGCCATTTTTCAATGTTTTGCTCAATTGAATCGTTATTGTTCCTATTGAAAGCCACGTAAAAGATTTAGCATCTGTTGCATAACAGTTAAATGTGAAAATGAGTTTTTTCGGGTTCGGTCAAACTGCGGATATTGAAATCGCCTTCGACGATGCTGATAAACGTAAGGTTGCCGAAGTGAAAACGGATGATGGTAAAAAGGAGAAATTGCTGCTATATTATGATGGCGAAACGGTTTCCGGCAAAGTGAATGTGACATTGCGGAAACCTGGATCGAAACTTGAACATCAGGGAATAAAGGTGGAGCTAATAGGTCAGATCGAGTTATTTTACGACAGAGGTAATCATCACGAGTTCATATCTCTTGTAAAGGAGTTAGCTCGACCGGGTGATCTTTTACAACATACGTCATACCCGTTCGAGTTTGCAAACGTCGAAAAACCTTACGAGGTTTACACAGGCGCAAATGTCAGATTGAGGTATTTTCTCCGAGCGACGATCATCCGCCGTCTTACGGACATAGTGAAAGAAGTTGACATAGCTGTGCACACCCTGTGCAGTTACCCCGATGTCCTTAGTTCCATTAAAATGGAAGTGGGTATAGAGGACTGTTTGCACATAGAGTTTGAATACAACAAATCAAAGTACCATTTGAAGGACGTAATTGTAGGCAAAATTTACTTCCTCTTAGTTCGTATCAAAATAAAGCATATGGAAATTTCCATAATTAAAAGAGAGACCACTGGTTCAGGGCCTAACACGTTTACTGAGAATGAGACAGTTGCTAAGTACGAGATTATGGATGGAGCGCCAGTGAGAGGAGAGAGTATACCCATCAGGGTATTTTTAGCCGGTTATGATCTGACACCAACAATGAGGGACATTAACAATAAGTTTTCTGTCCGATATTTTCTCAATCTTGTGTTAATGGACACAGAAGACAGGCGTTACTTCAAACAGCAGGAAGTCACTTTGTGGAGAAAGAGTGACAAGTCCAGGTTACCACTTCATAACCCTCACCACCCTCAAACATTGTCACATCCATCAAATATGATGACACAGAGGCAACAGAGTGCTTCTAGTGAAGAGAATTCTACTAGAGGCTTATCTCCCACTCTTCCTGACAGTTCTCTTCAAAGGTCTGTGTCTCCTCCTATGCCTGATGTGGAGAAACACAATGGACCTGCAGAAATGGAACAAGAGCAGCCTGATTTATTACCTAACAAACTTGCTAATACCCACATAGAGAACAATCAATCTGAAAAACCAGCTGTTTCTGAGAAACCGACACTTGCTGAGAAACCAGTAGTAGTTGAAAAGGCCGATGAGAGGCCACATGTGACTGAGAAACCGCAACTTGCAGATAAGCCTCCACTCTCAGAGAAGCCACAAATTACTGAGAAACCACAGATTGTAGATAAAAAGCAAGTCATGGAGAAACCACAATCAGTAGAAAAACCACAAGTTGCAGAGAAACCAGTGATAGCTGAGAAACCCCAACTCGTGGAGAAGCCTGTGCTATCCCAACCGGAATGTGTGGATCCCGAGCTGAGTCAATAGCCTACATGCAACTGTGTGGTCAGTGAGACCATCACCAACGAAATGGACATTGCATTTTCATATTTGAAAATGCTTGTGTAGGTTATCAGATTCTTTATATATCCACTAATTGCAAGTTGTTACATATTACCTAAATGTACTGTTCATATTGTTATAATATACATATTGATATCAGTACAGGCAAAGTGTAAAGTGAATCCAATGTGAACAAAATACAAGTGTACCTCGAGGTCGCTAGAGATATTTTGAATGCTATATTATTCATATTATTTTGCATGTAAGTTTCACAGTATAAAAAGTTAGCACCAGAATCTGTATGTTTGAATGAGGTTTTAAACAATATCTGAATGCCACAGTCCACATCTGAAAATTTAGTCTTTTCTGTTTTCATATATTGTTTGTTGTCATCATAATAATGTTCATTGCTGGTGTGCCCATTGCCGAGTGTGTTCTATTATCATTACTGTAAATTACTATCAGACTTTCTACAATGATTAGCTGAGTAAACCAGAGTTACAATGTAAGTTTAGTTCAATAGAAATATAATATATTGGATAAAAAAATTATCAGAAGTATTTGAAATTCTCCAGTGGTCTCAAGCAACTTAAATAGTCATCATCTAACAATGTCCAATAGACTTATTTTATTTAAATGCCATCACAGCTCAACAGTATTTGAGAGATTTGAAAAATCTTTGGAGATGATTAGTCATCGGTTGACCACACCTATCTTAACTTTATACATAATTTTATAGCAAGATTAGACACATTTTATTCAAACCTGGATCATTCAATCTATTTGAAACCCATTCAAAATTAGTTTTGATTCTCTGTTCACTGACATTGTATAAGTTATGGTCTAATATTATTTAGTAGATGCAATGTATTTAAACATTAGATGTGATAAATGGATATCACATTCACGCATGTAAGTCTGTACAATGTCGCACTGAGGTTTTCTAAGGTAGCTTTAGACAAATAGGGGGCGTCGTCACTTGCGCCACATCGTTCCTACGCGTAGTTTCATTCCGCCCACGCTTTTTCCATCATTTTGATGGTCGAATGTTGGCAGTGGTGAAGCTTTTTTTTAAATAACATTGCGCAGTAATTAATACAAAAATTATCTTATGAAGTTGGTATTTTTTAACAACTGACTTTGTAAGGACTGTGGGATGTTTAACTAGTGGTTTATTACTCTCTTTTTAAATACAGTACTCTTATAATATGAGCAATCAATTATTGAAAACTTTTTATTTTAATGATGTGTCACACTGATAAGAATGGTCATTAAAGTTGGTACTCCATAATACTGTCTGACAAGTGTTAACAACATTGAAAAAAAAATCAAATGATTTCATTCATTTTGCATTTGAGCTGCTATCAATTTACATTTAGATATGACAGCTTAGTAACATTCATTCTAGAGCCATGAAATATTTTTTATGTAAAAGATTCAAAAAACAAATAAGTACTTTAGGAAATATTTTGTTCTTCATCCTAATTGGGAAGATTACCATAACATTATATTATGAAGTTTTGAAATTAGAATTTTTGCAATGTTGTCATTTAGTTGAAATTTCCCATATACAAAAAAAAACAAGTATTTTCCACTTTTACTTTTGGTTCTTAAATTTTGATCAGTAAACTTTACTTGCCTATGCCTTATTTACATAATTCTCAGTCTAGATTTAGTGCAGTTAATCCAACTTTTTTATAACCTCCACACAAAACCATTGTACTAGCTAGATACAGGCTTCATCAGTTGTCTCCACTGCCTGCCTTATTTATATAATAATATATTCTTGTCCTCCTTGAACTTTAACAATAAAATCAGGTTAATTTCTGAATAGGCAGAGAGCATAGAGGGCCAAATAGCTCTATCCTTACAGACCTGATGTGCTTCTTCTATAGTTTTCTTTTTTTATCAAATATTGTTTGGGCAGTCAGAAGTCTCCGAAACAGGTTTGGTTGTATGTAGAGTGATGAATGTAGAAGTATGGCAGGTCTGTAAGGACTGGAAAGAGAGTTATTTGGTACTCGGGTGTACTCTGCCTACCCTGTTAGGGACCTGGCATGAAGATATCTTTCTACAAATTATTATATAGCATATTTGTTAGAGTGCAACTGCCTTGTTGGTCGAGTGGCTGCAAGCGCGATTGCATATAGAGAGGTACTTGGTTCAAGTCTGTTTAGTAGAGTCTCGGAGTATTGATTTGTGCTCGGTGCAGTACGATAGGCTCAACAACTATTCCAGTGGGAGTTTTTTCCACTCTTCTGCCCATCCCCCAGGGGATTACAGGCGTGTTGTTGCTTTTTTATATCTGTTACAAATTAAATTGTGTACCTATTGACCGGTGTATTAATTATTCATTCTCATAACGTCAACGGAAATGTCACATAAGTTTATATTGTTCAAGAATTTCATTAGATATTTTAATGGACGAATTTAACATACTAAGGAACCTGTTTTTGAATACGCCATGGAACTAGGCAATTCAAACGTCAATGTGACATTACGGCTAGCGGTTTGATTTTTTTATGATTACCTTTTTAAATAGCCTGAATCCTAGATGCGTCGTGACAAATTCCAGGCTTATCATTTTGTTTGTATCTAGCATGTAACAGTGTTTGTCTACATTAAGTAGTTGATCGTATTTGGGGTGATGGCCTCTTTGCTCATTGCGCCAACGAACGCCCCGCGCACGGTGCGAGCTCGTGCGCGGTATCGCGATCACCATGCTGTCTATCGATCCGTCGCATCGTTTCACATACGTCCACTGTACTTGCTGGTCGTAGTGGCCTTTGATGAAATCTCTCGTTATTATTATTAGAAACTAGCTCCTAATTATTGTTTGTGCAATTTTGCATCAGGTATTCGGTTATGTTATCGTTGAATGTATATTTATATTATTCATCTTCCATGTTGTGTTATTATTATTGTACGTTCACGCCAGGTCCCTTATGGTGTAGGCAGAGAAGCATCGCTTTCTTCACGTCGCTCTCTACATACATATACGCCCATTTCGAAAACTTTTGACTTTTCATCAGCCAATATTGGATAAACATAATAGTACTATAACGGGCCATTTTATCTATAGGACTGGTTTCTATTAAAACTTACCTATAATTGCTTGTTATTTTATAAAAGTCGAGAAAGAAACGACTCGAATCACCGACGGTAAAGAAAAATAAATAAAAAAACACGTCTGAGATTATGTATTTGCGCTTGTGTCTTAATACTAAATATTTTGGTATGTTTTATTCATGAATTTTATCACATTACGGTTTTAATTATGCCGAAGTGTATATATATAATAAGTGTTCAAAGATGTATCGAAGGTTTAAAAAACCTTGCGAAAGTTGTCCAATATGCCATTATTGCTCGATGTTTGGTTTGTTTGCAATGTCTTTTTGGGAAACGGATACCGATTTAATAAGATTTTTCGGATTTAAGAAATTGGAACAAACTCCATAAAATGCTATACGCGTAGCATGTTTCTCGATGAGGTATCCGAATATTGAGTTACTTATCGCTCCAAATCGCGCGTGTATTGTTCAGGAAGTCAAAACCCCAGTTTACCGGCTGCACGCTATCAATATGTAGGTTCATGCGGGTTGTATGACGTTGAACAATTTCCTGTGTTGCATTTGCTATTCCATTACGAACTTTATTACTTTTGGAATGGGGCAGATGTTAATTTGGTTAAGGGTTGCCTTGCAGGTACTACATAATGCATAAAAATATTTAAAGAATCATCTATTTGGGATGGTTTTACCCATGACACTGAAGATTTTTCTATATTGCCTTTACTTACCGACCGCAGAGCTTCCATTTTCAAATTAGAATTATTAACAGTTTTTTTGTTACTATTTGGAATATATATTGATATTAGTTTGCAAAAAATTGGATCGGGTTCGGTAGTCCGGTGGTTTCAGGTGATTTTGGCATGCTCGAGGCAAGCGAATTGTTGTACAAATAATATTTAATTCTGTATTACTAATCGCCAGTTAGCGAGGACGGAAATATTATGACTGTGTTATATGCAAACTATCAGGAACAACATGTGCACTTTGTTCAAGTCTAATTAGAACCTTTGACAGAGTAATTAGACATTGTTAACCAACACACCTCCTCCTCCTCCACTTCAATTTTTACAGCCACTATTGTAAAGACGTTATCGTTGTGTTTCGAGTGATGTTATGTATTTTTTGTTGCTTCGTTGCAGTGTAAATATTGTAATAATTCAGTTTTTCTATGTAATTATAATACGCTGTTATTAAGATCAACGACCGTCGACTTCACTGTAACTCGTTATTATTAAAAATTAAATTGTATGAAAATATAAAGTCAACTTAAAATCTGTACTCGACTTTAAAAAGTAACAGTAGCAATAATATAATAAGACTAACCTAAATTGAACATTTTCCCTTAAGAGGATAACGGACAAGTTACGTTAGAGAGACCTAAGTCGTTTACTGAAGATATTGGAAGTTATAATAATGTTTGTGGGATATTAGGGCACCATTTAATTTAGTGCTAGTATCACTATAATGTATTAAATTTTGGCTTGGCGATTTATTTGTATAGAATGAAAATTTAATTAGATCCTAGAAGAGTGTACAAAATTCGGTGTTGACATAAGCTTTTAATGTATTGTAACATAAACGTACTAGAATTAATGTCGTGAAGCTTATTGTCTGGCGTTGATCAGAATTTTAAGATGTCTTTTGTCGGTGGTCGGGTAGATATGTGTCGTGATGTTAAAGATGTACCATCTTGAGTCTTTTGTTATTTGACTTCCGGCTCACAAGCAGCAATCATGATAATAGATGATGAAGAATAGACGAGGGGTATTTCATACGCAGTCCCAGCAGTTGTGTCAATGGGGAGATGTCGAGACAGTTTGAATGTATAAACTATTCACGTGTACCAAAAGTATTTAAAAAAATATAGTATTGACGTTTGTAATTCTGTGGTGATACTCTTAGGACGTAAAATTGATGTCTTTTTCATAAATAAACTCATTGAATTTGTATAGAACATGTCCATATAAATGATATTTATATCGAGTGCGAATAATACAACTGTCTTTTAGCTTTGCGATATATTTTTTACTTTGGACCTTGAGGTTTTCTGTCGAAATTGTGTAAAATCGTGTGCTTTAAATGTGCACATTTTGATGGCATTCATGTCACTATTGAAGTAGGTTCAGTAAAGTTTGCCTAGCGATAAAACACTATGAAATATTCATGATCGCTTTTTGGGGGTGAAGATATGGAACTAAAGAAGTAGCGCTTCACGCCAGTGATACTGATTTAGCTGTTATCGATACATTACTCACTACAACAGATAAGAAATTGTTTCGATGAATGCGAAGTGCCACACCTACATCGTGTTGTGGTATACAAATAGCTAGTCTATTTGCAGCATCACTTACGCACGTGTGACATAATCGTGACTAGCCATGTTCCTTTCGGCTTCGACGTGGGTTTCCTTACTTGTAAATGCAAGCATTCGTTGTTAACTTAACACGGGTAGGTCAGATAAAATTTGCTTAATTAAAAAATATGCACTTTTCTTTTGTCCATTTATTAAAATGGTCGCGGAATCTTATTTTTAAATCTGTCATGACGTCATATAAAATTTTGAATTTTTATCGGCCAGACATTGCGAAACTCTTGAATGAGCATATATATTAAATTAAACATTTTTCTTGACGTTCTTAACATTATCTTCCCTCATTGTGTATTTTTGATGTTTTGTTATACGCCTCGAATATTGATGAGTCGGAATAATACAAATAAACCAAAAATGAAGACACGAGATGTCTTGTCGTATTTTGTATCAGTATCAAATAGATAAAGTCGGAACACTACTACCGTACACAATCTTGTTTTTACGCTGGCCTCTTGCCACCGGCAATTTGTACCAATTGAATGTGTCCACCTAACAATTGAGTTCGTCAGTGTATCAGGAAACGCTATGATACATCGATAGAAAATTGACCGGCACCGTCTGCTGTGCATTGGTTTCTCTTTAAGGAAACTAAGGAGTCGAGTTTATTGTTACTGCAATGCAGATAGATGTCCAAATTCGTTTGCAGAAAGTTCTTAACATATTTTGAACGAGGAAAAAATTGTAATGAATAAAAACAGGAAACGACAGCTCTATGTAGAGCCCAAAGCATCACAATACTGGTAAATGATATCCGTTTGAGGTCGAGATCGTCTGAAAACTTCCAATGCGTCAGATCCGCGGATTGAAAAATACGCGCCATCTACGTGTATGTATTATACCACAAGTTCCATTTATATTATGCTTTGTTGAATTTGCATTGCCGTTATTAATATCTAATATTTTATAGGAAGTATTTTTAACGTACAAAAAAAGGACAACAAGCAATGTTCGTCTATCAATTTACATCATTTTTGAAATGTTATTTAATAATTTAATTATATTTTTATGTACACCTATTTATGTGTTAATCCATTCATATTGCAATAATTAAACTCGCACTCGAGTCAAATCTCACATACCTTCAAAGAGATAATTTTATTTTTCAATCTTCTCGTAAGAAACAGATTTTTGTAATTAATAGACTTTAAAAAAGAGCAGGTTTTTTACGCAAATAATTTCGATAAACGTAACTGAATTAGGCTTTAGGCGAAAGAAAATGATGGTTTGAGTTAATGTCCAAACAATGGATGTTACCTAACAACATTGAGAACACGAAGCGGGGAGGCATTGATAACAAGCATCTAAATCAGTGATCTTTATCCGACGCTATGGAAACCGACGCTCTTACAATGTGTATAGAGCGAGGCAGCTTTGTGCCTCGAACAATATATTGCACAGGCACCCGCGACCGACCCCGTCGTTGGTCATCGGTTAGTCAACGAATCTGAAAGACTACTGTTTGTAAAAATTATACTAAAAGTATGTAACTGAACGATTGTTACGGTACAATGATAGATTTTAAATTATTGTTGACTGTGGATTCGTAGCGTTAATGTAACTATGTACGTAAAGAGTTAGCGTTTCGGTGACATTATAAAGGATACATTTAATATATTTGTAACTTATTTTTATCGATATGTTACGCAAACTTTACTTTGTACTACTCGAACATATAATCCACGGTTAGATTTTTAAAGTTAAATAATATAGTTTTATTATTATTATGTATTGTAAATTAGGGGAGAGTTCACGTTATGTAACACCTTTTGTTATAATCTTGAAATTGTTTGATTATTAGTATCTTATTCTATAATATTAAATATCGTTTTTTTAAGAGGATTAAGAACGCATGTCGATTATATCATATTGTTAATAAAATATATGTATAAATTGCTGATTTTGTATATTTATTTTATTTTAAATCCTTTATCCACTTCCCGATGTAATCAAGTAAATAAATACATGTAAATCAATAAGTACATAAATATATGTTGACTGAAAACCGGATGTAGTGATGTCCCTGTATATAAATATAAAAATAAACTTTTCAAAACTTAACAATGTCGATTTCATATTTCCAAGTTAAATATCACAAAAAGATACACATATTAATCTAAAGAAATAAGTGAATGTGGTACTTTTTAACATCAAAAGAAGAAGATACTTGGTTTTACATATATGGGTGCTTCGCATGCCAAGTCGATTAACTTCATTTCTTCAATACATATTTTTAAAGTTAAAGAACATGGCGTCAGAGTTTAGAGCTATACTTGTAGCTTCCCGATAAGCGTTTCATGCTACACACAATCGAATGCTTTGGTTAAATCACAAAACACTAAAGGCGTCACGTGACTCCTCCCAAGCCCGGAATACAC
>DWEI01001445.1:0-16673 GCA_018245875.1 Mysoria ambigua
ACTAACACTACCATCGAGCCAGACAGATTCGAAAGTATTTCAAAATATGTGCCTTCTATATTATATTTTATTTAAAATGAATACAATTGTTGCTTTTTAATTTACTCCTCTATTCACTCATCTAGACAAATATTACCAGCCAGACCTCAGATGGCAAGGCTGCGTTATAATTAAATTTCCTGTGTGGAGCTGAAAGTTTTCACCGCAACTTAAAGTCAAGACGAAACAAAGCTTAATTATAACTGACTGCATTCATTTGTCTTCACTGTGATGAATGAGAAATTTAAGATCACAGAATTTATTAATGAAGCCGTTATTTTAGACATTACGTGAAATTACTTTAAATTAAAACGGTCGTAATTCTCGACGTCTTATTTATCATCGACTGTCCACACCCTCGATACTTTCAAAATGTGACAAAGTTGTGACAAAGTTGTACGTACCTACTATTACTATATTCCACACTGCAATGTTGTAAATGTAACGAACGTTCGACAGTGATGGGGCTGTACGCGCGAGAGCGGCTCCGGGACGCGAGTGCGGGGCCGTGCGCGGGCGTTGCGTGCGGCGGCGGCGCGGGCGGGGCGAGCGGCGCGGGCGTGGGCGCGTAGCTGGGCGCGGTGGCGGCTGCGCGCGCGGCGGCGGCGGCGGCGCATGCACGCCACCGGCCACACGGACCGCTCGGGCGGCGGCGGCGGCGGCGGAGGCTCCTGGCGCCTCCCGCCCGACGAGACGCTGCAAGTCGCCGACCCCAAGTCCGCCAAAGAGGAGGTATGGGCTCACAATAAATTTGCATCTTCTAAGTTATAAATCAATAACCCTACAACCCAAGAAAATTTGTTTGTTGAAAATATTTTAACACTCATTCTGCGTGGTATTGCTAATAAGAGATATACCACATGTTTTCTAGTTCGGGCCGAAATTTCAGAATATAGAACCTAATCAATTTAAGCAAACGAAATTACGATTATATTTGCAATAGGTATCACAACAGCAAGGCAATAAACAGTTACTAACAAAGTGGATAAAACTCAATTTGTTTGACATTAAACTCTCATCTCTTAAATTTTTTATGTTTAAGAGGCAGATCCACGTGAATCTAAAGTGCGGCCTCGAACTTTTTTGATTTCGTCTTTCTCCCCTCACGTCTTTCATAAATTTCATAAATATTATTATGTATTTGCTCATGGAATACCAACTCTGCTTCATATCTTGCAGGACCTCTACCCAGCGGATGGGCACAACTGGAGGAGTATCATATTCTCTTTGATGGTCATCAGTTTTGTAATAGCGGGTATTGTTACAGCCATTTATTTATTAGGGTGAGTGAAAAAAATATACTACAAATTATTTTATTCAAGCAACAGAAGAATACTTAGCCAAAGTTCGGTTAGCCATCAGATAATTTATATCAAATCCTCTAACATTGACATAAAATTGATATAAAATTACATCGGGTTCGAGACAGGGTTTCTAATAACTACCCACATAACTATGAGATCTGATTATCTTGTAAATAAATAACAATAAAATCTTAACAAACGGTAATAATAAAATTGCTACGCCTCCACCAGATATGTGGACGAGCTGCTGTACTGGTCGGGGCGGCGGATGCGACTGGACGAGTTCCTGCGCGGCGACCTGACGGGCGACCGGCTGCCCACCACGTGGGTCAGCGCGCACCAGCTCGTGTACCAGGCGGACGACGGCAGCCTGCTCGCGCTCGACACCTTCAACAACACGCTCTCCGTCCTCGTCACCAACCACACACTCGTGAGTTCCGACCGCCATGTTGACTTTGTCTGCCTTTAAGTGAACCAGCTCAAGGAAAGCATATCAATACGGCTCTGCTTTAACGGTATTGATATCATTTATATGTATATTGTTATACTTTATGTTTTACCCCATGCTGGGAGGGTATTGCAGTGCAAGGTATTGTAAGAGGCGACTATACCCGACGTTGGCAGATACCTTAATGCCCCAGCCGCAATCCCCAAGCTACATGCCCAGCGTGGGGATTATGAGCATAATCCCTCAGGGGAGGCCTTTGTCCAGCTGTGGACTGCGATAGGCTGATGGAATGCTTTTTTTTCTTTATAATAAATTCAAACATAACTAAATTATACACCACATAGTAACAAATTCATAGGAAAGGATTTGACTCCTACGCCACCGTTCACGCTTATCGAGGAGCCGGTGATCTTTGCTTCACATGTAATACATGTTTATGATCAATAAAAATAATATTATAATTACCATGAGAATCGACATTAATGAAAAAGTAGAATAATCTTCGAAGTTGTCTAATAATATTTTGTTACAATTTGTCAATGAATAAAGTTAAATACAATAAAATACAGCAGAAAATTCGAAATGAATTATAAAATAAATTTCAGTTACGAACGTAATGAAACTTCAAAGCGTTTTTAAGTCGATATTCGTATGCGATGAAATTTCGCAAATAATTTGCAATCTACTCAACATTATCGCGTAAATTTTCATTCGAACGGCGCCGCGTCGGCGTTTGGACTTTGGAACAAAGCAAATTCAATTTCCCGTTGTGAAATGGCTGTTACGCTTACGGTTCCGTTACAACTAACGCCTATCTTAACACCTGGCAGGAGGTAATAAGTATCAGGGTCTCGGAAACCATGCCGCAGTATCTGCACAGATTGTTACTTATAAATTTATTACTGCATTTCATGTCATATTAACAACACGCCTGTATTACCATGAATGGGTAGACTTAGATGTTTAGTACATACATATCTTCACTACAAGTCTCTTACGGGTAGGTGGAGAATATGAATTTAATAAAACTACATACCTTTTGCGGATTATATCATACATATATACTTCTCACCATGGAGTAGTTGTGCCCCTATTGTCATTCACCGGTCACAAATATAAACTTCGCCATACTATTGTGAACTTTAAGATAGAAAAATCTTAAAATACTATTCTCGACCCGAAAATCGAACCCAGCAACTCTACATCAAAAGTCGTACTTGCAAAAACTACATCAATCGATGAAATCGAAGTGGGCAATATTAAAGGAGGGTTGAAAGATTTCAATAAACGATCTTATCAAAAAAGTTTTGGCAGGCCTCAAACTGCAGAGTCTCAGTCAATTGAACGGCATTAGATTTGCGAGACGGATATAAAAGGAAATCTGTAGCTCAAACTCATCTCTTTTCGAGTTATCGCTGTCTCGGTTGTTTTGCCTTTGATATTTTTATATTGAAGGATAGAAGCTCGCTCTTTTCAACGTGGCAAAGGTCTTAACCTCTATTCAGAATTGTAAAAGGAAAATCACTGCATAGCCTTGCCACTTATTCCATGATGGGACGTGAACGTAACTGGTGAATCGTGTTGTACTATTCTCCTCTGCCTGTCTCTTTGGGGATTGCATTCATTTTTCACGCCACAAAGCAACACCGGCTACAGAATTGTTGCGTTGTTCAACCTCTGTTTGAAAGACTTTAATTTACATATATAGATATCAGTTAGGAGTATGATCTTATCAGCTGGTGACAATCTCATAAGCAAGCCGCTGAGACAGAATGCATGCAAGAAACAACAGATTGAGCAAAAATAAACGTAACATGACGATTGTCAGCAAACTAATACCTACTAGCAAATTTAACTAGATATTCAAGATAGAAAAATCCAATAGTGTCCAACCCGAGAATTGAACCCAGGAGCTGAATGTGTTACATAATTTTAAATTAAATATTGTAAAATAATATTAAGAATAAGAATTATACAAAATTAAAATCGTGTTTAAGGATATTTGATACCTGCTTCAAACGTGTTAGTCGATAAACATTGCATTTAAATTAAGAAACATGATCTCTTAGTTGGCTGACTGCATCTAAAGCACGCTGCAAGGTACAGTTTATAACGATTTTAGGATATGTAGTCGTAGGTCCCACGTCTATTCATTTTACATTATTATAATTAAAATTTCAATTATTAAATTTCTATACAATTCTTTAGAATTTACAATGTTTATATAAACTGTACTAAACGGTAATGTTACGGAAAACAATGTATTTAGGTCTGTCTATTCTACACCGATTTGAGGCAAAAAGTATTACTATTATATTACAATGAAACAACGCCACTCTATTAATTTGAGAATATCACTTCTACCCACAGAGACAACTGAATGTCCGCGGATACCAGTGCTCGCCGGACTTGCGCTACGTACTCTTCCAGCACAATATCAAGGAGGTACGTTGTCGTTGTTCTTTTTTTAAATTGTTCCGTTACATCTAATGTTCTTTTTAAATGGCTGTCCAAATTAATTGTTCTCTTTTAAAAAAAAAGGAATGCTCCAAACTTCCGCGCTCGGATAATGAAACTCTAAAACTTTTCTTATTTTACAGGTTTATCGACGAACATTTACGGCTCACTACACCGTTTATGGAGTCACAAATGAGTAAGGGACTAAGCAATTATCCTTTTTATTAGCAATAATGATTTTAAACCATTTACAGGCGAAATGTTGCCCCAGGTTTTAGTGGGAATAGCGTGGACTATGAAAGCGATACTGCTACGTCTTATCGTGCTGATAAGCAGCATATAGATTTTGCTGCTTTAGATGCTCATACAAAGACATGAGAATTCTTAACTTAGCTTTAAGAATTTTCGAGATATAAAAAGCAGTGATCGATTTCTAGAAGAATGTGGAAATTGTATAGGTGCAGATGTTATGAATTTTCATGACTACTGCCTTTAGTTGCTATATCCGTTTAAATTTCACTACAATGAAAATACTTCCGTGGAATAAAAAATACGCATCGACACTGCTACGTTTAAGATTTATGCAACAATATTAAGTCACGTGCAAACTTAAATGTATTTCGCATTCGCCCAGACTCAAAACAGAAAAAGGGAAGAAAAAAGACAAGTCTTCCAAGAGAAGTTTCTTTTGATAAGATTAAAAGAGTACACTCGGATAAAACAGCACTGCATAGTATATACGAATAAGATAGCAAGTTTAACATAAATTTACAAATCGCTCGTAATATGCCACCGCGTCTGAACTACGAGCGCCTCATTTTATGGGCAGATAATATTTTACTGTCGAACTGCAAGATGACTGCTGGCGATGATCGATAAATTTTTTGTCCCTACTGGCAGATATGAAATTTGTACATGACACTTTAGTTTCGTGAGCGATTGCAATAAGGTTATTTTCATGCTCGATTGATATATTTTTTTAAATTTCTGTTCGTGTGCAACGGTCACTTTAATTTAGGAAACAATACACTATTTCAAGTTAAACGAAAGCATTTCACTTATATAAAAGAGAATTAACTTAAATGAATCGTAAAAAGGCAAGGGTAACGAAATGACAGGGAACGTTTTGCAGTGCGCCGGGATAAAATGTGAGTTAGCAGATGTCCGTGGGTCGCGGCGCAGATTTATGTGTTCGGACTTCTAGTGTAGGGGCTTCTCTTTATACTCTTCTGCTTTACTAGAAATAACTTTTGTTCCCATTAAACCTTAATAGGCGGACGACGATTTAGTTCTTTTCGATTGAGGATTTCTTTTTTATAAAATTCACAAAAAGAGTTCAGGCGAATTGCTTACAACAGACAATTTAAGAGTCAAATTTCTCCCGTCCCCGTCAGCTTCATTGCGATTTTCTTTTTCCTGCCGCCTCTACGAGGGCGAAGAAATCGATTTGACGATGTATACGTGAATGCGATTCCCAATTTATTTGAATTTTTGCGACTGGAATTTCAATGCGCCCCGCTATCGGTGTTCAACACGTTTTAAGATCGCGCCGATCGGACTTTATTCTTTTACGTCTCATGAAATTAATTTACGATAAACCGATTCTGAAAGGAACCATTGATTCTATAAGAAATATAGCGCTATTTTAATGTATTTCGAAAAAAATCTGGTAATTTAATGTAAAGGTGGTTCTTAATCGTTTGTCCTTTTTTTCCTAATAAACGATGGCGTTAACACCCTCAGCCACCAAATCCAGCTGTTCGGCGAGGGTCAGAGCAGCTGGGAGTGGCAGCACGCAGCCTGGCTGGGGACCGACGGCGCCCTGCTGTTGGCTGCGGACAATGAGGTGCTGGCGATGCCCGGCCCCCCGGCGCGCCGAGCACCGCTGCTGCGCCTCACCACAGATTCTATTCCCGGACGCGTCTACAACGGAGTGTCCGACTGGCTGTATCAAGGTGAATGGTTTGAACATAGTAGCATTCGGATACATCGTGATGTTGATATAAAGTTAAATTTAGATTAACATATTGTTTAAATTCAACCAGAACATAGGATCCTGTCATTCTAAATATCGACCTACAATTTTCATTTACATAGAAGGACAGTAACACAAAACAAAAAACTAATTACATAACATCAACTGTCCCGAACAATATGGTGTCGCGCGTAATTTAGTGAAATAAATCTTCATTATCGCTGATGGTGAAACACAGCGCCGAGTGTCAACAGAAACCATTTAGCCTAAGTAAATCAATTAGTTAAAACATTCCGCCGCCCATACTAACCCTCATATACTTAGGTGCCGCTAATTGCCAATAAAACACATCGTTGTGTTGCATGTACTTCTTGTATGTTTATTTTGGTTTTTAATTATAGTTTTTTTTATGTTTTACTTAACGTCCTTACGTAACATTACGCCTATGATCCTTGATAAAGTAAGCAGAGGAGTGTCCTCCTTCGCTTCGCCAGGTACGTTTACGTTTAAAGGTGGTGAAATTATTGTTATATACAAGGTACAAATACAGATACAAAAATCTTGAGGGAATACAAGCGTGATGTTGCGGTACTTTTACGTATAAAGAATATGTTAATCTAACACAGCAGATGACACAAGTGTTATGATAGGTTTGTTTGAAAGGTGAAAAACATTTGAATGAACGATCTTCGTCAATCCGCTCAGAGGAGGTGACGAAGGCGGCGTCGTCGACGTGGGGCTCCCCGGACGGCTCGCTGGTCATGTACGTGCAGTACGACGACAGCGCGGTGGCGGAGCTGCGCCTGCCGCGGCTGGCGGCGGGCGGCGGCGCGGGCCCCGCGCGCGCCGGCCTGCTGCCCGCGCGCAACGCCAGCCCCGCCGCCTTCCCCGACCACGTGTCCGTGCGCTACCCCACGGTACTCCCCGCGCACGCCGCGTTACGCCATTTTGTCTCTTTCACCCACTTCTTAGTTAAGTTCGCGGTAATTGTTTTAGCTAAGAACGGAACATGAATTGTTTTC
The DNA here is from genome assembly GCA_018245875.1 of Mysoria ambigua. Taxonomy (NCBI): domain Eukaryota; kingdom Metazoa; phylum Arthropoda; class Insecta; order Lepidoptera; family Hesperiidae; genus Mysoria; species Mysoria ambigua. The sequence goes on from DWEI01001445.1 coordinate 7,246, forward strand.
ATGCGTGCGTCAAACTGTATCACATTGTTACTATGATAAAGTATTGTATAATGAACCGTTCCAGCCCGGAAGTTCGATCCCCAAGGTGCGGCTGTCGATAGTGGCCGTGCAGAACGTCAGCTCGCCGCCGAGGTGGGAGGTCAAGCCGCCGAGCACTTTGAACGGAATGTACGCGCACTTCGTTTATTATGCACTCCACTAGTTAAAGAACCAAATATGCTAAGACTTTCACATACATGTTTGTCTTGTCTTTAAATTATTTGGGCTCAATCTATTTATAGGCTCACATCCAATTCCGCTATGGAACGTAAATTCCATAGTGAGTAAATGATGTAACGCGGAAGTGTCCTACACTACTTTGCCCACCTCTTCGGAAACTATAAGCGTGATGTTAAGTAAATTATTTAAAGCTCTGCTACTTGTCTTTTTACTTCCAACCGTTATGGAGATTTTGCTAGTGAATTCCGTATTACATTGGTTATAAAATCAGTAAAGTAGATAATTAAACCTGATCCCAACAGTATTATATATCGACCTTCCGTACAAAAGTGTATACCTCAAACAAGCACCTACATACGTACAGTTCTTGATGTCTGTGTTAAATTTCCAGGGAATACTATCTCATATCAGCCCAGTGGGTGGGCAAGGAGAACTCCCACGTGGGAGTGGTGTGGATGAACCGCGCGCAGAACCTCACCGTGTACAGCAGCTGCTACGCCCCCGACTGGACCTGCACGGAGGTCCGTTGACATTTATGCTTCAGATGAAGCAGAAAATATCTTGTAATGTGTACTTATTTTACTGTTATAGGTGATACTCTGAAACCTAATATACATATATTTCGGCATACACAGGCACAATGTGTATGGTTTAAAAAGTTAATATTTGGATTCCATTGCATGGACGATGGCCTTGGCGAAATGTATCTAAAATCACAAAGCTCTGAGCGAATTTAAAATCGCATTCACAGATGGCGCTCTATATTACAGTAATTTGATCGCGCGTGAAAACAGCGCCATCTGTCACCGAAGAGCTGTAATTGTTTATAATTTTAATCTTCGAAGTTCCCAACGGCCCGCTGCAACGGCTTTATAGCCTAAACGTTAGCTTTAAATTAGTGGCCTTTTTAAGGACACTGACAGTGCAGTGAATGTTTCCGCATGTGATATAACTATTTGAAGTGGTCCTCTTTGGCCATTGTGGGAAAGCAGACGAGAGTGTGTCAGTAGCGCGGGGGTGGGCTGCGTGGTCGAGTAACGCGCCGGTCGCCGCAGACGCACTCGGAGAAGGCGACGGACGAGCCGTGGCTGGAGGTGCACCAGCGGCCCGTGTACTCGGCCGACGGCGGCGCCTTCCTGCTGCTGGCGGGCGTGCAGGAGGGCGGCGGCCAGCACTACACGCACATCAAGCACGTGGACGTGCTGCGCCAGCGCATCGCCGTGCTGTCCCACGGCCGGGTGGAGGTGGCCGAGATCCTGGCCTGGGACCAGGAGAACCATTTCGTTTATTACTTAGGTCAGTTATTATCGAATATCTCACTGACTTCAGGTTCCGCTATAAGACCTTCTCTGTATTATTGGTTGTGTAATAGAAATGCCATATTACCAATATGCCGATAATATATTTTGATTTCAGCAAGAAATGAAGACTAATAATAAAATATTTAATAAATGTCCATCATAACTTTTCGTCGCAAGTAGAAAGTAATAAGTAATATTTTGAATATTCTACTTTGCACATCCTTTTAACCACGACTTTGTTCAACATTACCAGTACCTAGTCTTTTTTATGCCAATTCAAATTCTGAAAAAATCTCTATACGTTTCAATATATTGAAAGAGATTTAAAATATGTACATTGGATTTAAGCAAAACCAGTATTTTTTCCGAAATGTATCCCTACCATGGAGCAAACCAAACATCTATCGAAAACCTCTCGCAGAAGACACGCAAAAGAACGTATTTGGGATTCCCTATTTTTGACTTGCATCCAGAATAAATTAAAACCAGCTTATTACGAATTATTTTAATTTTTACAATATAGGTATGTTGGTAGTTACCAAGTAAGTCAGCATAAGGTTTTTTTTTCTCTTTAAGGTTTAGACAAAGGAAAATTGGTAATACCTAAACTACATCCTGATATGGTCAAAGAAGCAAATCAAATTAAGTATTTTCAAACTGTAGTGGAGTGTTTGGTTCCTCGTTTACTGAAACCCCCCCCTGTTTGCTAACCCCTCCTTAGCTACATCCATTGCTGTGTTCTTAGAAGACTCCCTTACATTTCTCGGAAACTCGCCCGTGTCATGAAATATGGATTGTCAAAAGTGTGTGCTATATTTCTAGTCCCCGCGAGTGTGAGTTCCTGATTTATCACAACGTTTCGTATTCTTCCCGACCGACCAGTTTTCATAACACGGGTGGCTCGACAGGCAGCGCCGAGCGGCCGGGCCAGCGGCAGGTGTACGTGGTGCGCGACCCCGGCTACGGCGGCGGCAGCAACTCCGTGCGCGCGCGCGCCGAGCGCGAGGAGCCGCGCTGCCTCACGTGCGAGCTGGCCGTGTGGCCGGCGCGCCTGCACTACGCCAACTGCTCCTTCTGGCGCGCGTCCTTCTCCCCCGCGAGACCCCAAGTGGGCATCACGCATTACGTGCTCGAGTGCGGAGGGCCCGGTCCGCCCTTGGCCGGACTGCACGACGCTAGGACACATAAGTTGGAGCGAATACTATACGACACGAGGCCTTACAGGTAGGACACTACACTGGTATTACTGTTTTCATTATCACAAATAAAATTTAACAATTATATAAGGTGCAAAAGTAGAGTGAAAAGTCAAGACTTTGGAATTTGACAGGCATGTAATCAATCAGTTGGGTTCTATTCCCTCCTGGAATATTTGTGATAAGAATAACTCCTATCCGGAGGTAAAAAAAATATAAAAGCGCACGGCCGCAGGTCGGCGCGGCTGCGCGAGCTGGCGCTGCCCACGCGGCGCTCCTTCGACGTGCAGCTGGGCAGCGGCTCGCGCGCGCGCGTGCAGCTGCTGCTGCCGCCGTCGTGGCGCGAGGAGCTGCGCGACGCCGCCTTCCCCGTGCTCGTGCACGTGTGCGTAGCGCCCCGTAGCCCCGCGGACACTACTGACCATGGCCGCAATAAGTTTTAAAATGGCATTAATATTAATAAGTGTCAAACATGTTGTATGTACCGATATAATTTTTTTAACATAATTGGTACAATATGTACATGACTCAGATCCCGAATATTCTATTGTGACATGTTCATTTTGTTTGCTATTGAATAAACTCCAATGAATAAATTTTGAGTAAATTGTCTAGTAAATTATTTTGAATTAGAATCAAAATTTAACCTTTTTGGCCGGAAAAGGACTCGTTTTGTCAATCCCCCAAAATATTGAAATTTATATTTAGTCAATTATTTCTTGGCGGTAAAAGGACTCGTACCTTTTGTGTGGTAGACTATTTGTCAGACGTCAAAAATTTCAAAATGCATCGCAATATAAAATGACGACGAGCGGCCACAGTGCAGCAGGGCGGCCGGCGTTGCAGGGACGGGCGGCCGGGCAGCCAGCAGGTCACGGAGCAGTTCCTGGTGGACTGGGGCTCGTACATGTCGTCGCGCAACGACGTGGTGTACGTGAAGCTGGACGTGGCGGGCGCGCGCGGGCTGCCGCGCGCACTGCTGCGCGGGCGCCTGGGCGGCGTGGAGGTGGCCGACCAGCTCGCCGTCATCCGGTACGCGCGGGGGCAGCGCGGGAGACCATGTGATCGGCGGTGCCCATGAACACATCGAACACAGTAGCTGATGTGTTGTAAACTTCGTCAGAGTTTACTCTTATCGCTTTTTGAAGATTCAGAAATATTTTACAATTACATTGTATACTTATAATTTAACTAAGTGGTCCTTTTGTTTCAGATATTTGTTGGACACATTCAAGTTCCTGGACGTGACGAGGGTGGCCGTGTGGGGCTGGGGCTACGGCGGCTACGTGACGGCCATGCTGCTGGGCTCGCAGCAGTCCACGCTCAAGTGCGGCATTGCCGTGTCGCCCATTACAGACTGGTTGTATTATAGTGAGTAGGTTTGCTCGAGACAATTGTGGGAATGATTTATTTTAAGCGTATAAAAAGAATAGGATTAAAAAGGCCTAATGTTTAGTCTAGTTAATATTGAAAAAATGTGTTTACTGTTTTTTCGAATTGAAAGCATGTATTAGAAATTATTTAATATATAAAATTTTCGTCAATCATAAACTTTCATCATTAAATAAAAACTTCCTCGACGTTTCATAAGGACCTAATGGGGTCCGGGTATATAAAAATATACCGCTTAATGATCATCGCTCCCAAATGGAGATCCCGAGAGCGTGCCCCGCCGCTGTGCCAGACGCGGCCTTCACGGAGCGCGTCCTGGGCCAGCCGTCCGCCAACTACAAGGGCTACGTGGAGGCGGACGCGTCGCAGCGCGCGCACCACGTGCCGCCGCACGCGCTGTACCTGCTGCACGGGCTGGCCGACGCCAGCGCGCCCTACCCGCACGCGCTGCAGCTGGCGCGCGCGCTCACCGACGCCGGCGTGCTGTTCCGCTACCAGGTGCGCGCGGCCTCGACTGTTAACATTTACCTCCTACCTCGCCCATGCTTACGATAACATTAGTGAGCAGTTGTATTGTATTTATTTGTTTTTGACATGCTGTTTAGTAACTGTGTCCTGCCGCTGTCTCCAGGCGTACGCTGACGAGGGCCACGACCTGAAAGGCGTCATAGAGCACGTGTACCGCTCCATGGAGGACTACCTGCGCGAGTGCCTGTCGCTGGACCCCGAGGACACCAAGCTGCCGCCGCCCGACCGCTAGGGCGCCGCCCGCCGCTAGGGCGCCGCCCGGTGTAAATATGTATATGACATAGTGCTTTAAAATGTGTTCCACTTCGTTTTACCGCCGGGTGTGTGACTGTTGAAACGAGAGCTACTTGTGATTAGCTTAGATGTTCCTGTCTTATGATAAAATCGGTCTGCGGCTGCCGGCTCGCCCGCGCGACGGCCGAGGTCTCGGCGGGCGCCGGCCGAAGCATGACGCTGTAAGGTCTAGATCTAATCGAATTGAAATCTTCCTCTTTTATAAATATTAACATTGCTTCAGCGAATCTCGCCTTAACTATCGCTACTGTGTCTGCTATACGTCTACGAGATGATCATTTTTTTAAATCGATTAATATTGTTATTCGAATTACGAATCGAATGAGTTCATTCGCTAATATAAATAAAGATTAATAGACCTAAATTATAAATCGCATCTAACAAGCGAATTAGAATTACGTTAAAATATTACAATCACATTAATATATAATAAAATTGACAAATTTAAAATTGTACGTCCTCTGCGGAGGCTGCAGTTGGTCGTCTCGAGGCTGCTCTTGGCTTTACCGATGATTAGATAGAAAATTGAAACATAGAAATCAGAGTATTTAATAAAATATATTAGAGAATTACAATAACATAAATTTACAAATTTATGGTAAACCGTGCCGTAAACTTTGATGACATATATAAATAAATATAAGCTCATTGTGATCATACTACTATTCATAGTGTCTTGAGCTTCTTCTTACGCTTTTACTGTTCTTTGTCACTACCTCTACCTACGACGACAGGCTTTTCTACGAGTCTACCGACATTAGTGTACTTACGGAGCTGTTTACGAGTGGTTTTCTAAAGTTAATTTATATTTTATTCTCGTTTTGTAAATTATGAAATATTTATAATGAAGTGCGTATACATTTATCGTCGATGTCGACGTTGTTATTGTATTACATAAAAATAATGATGAGCTTATCATTTAGGGAAACTAGGCCTTTTGCAACGTAGGACAGTTCGTTAAAAAATACATTTGATTTTTTTTAATGTTACGTTTTTTATACATACGTACGTAAGTGTAGCGCTGTTGTAATATCTCATGCGACAATGTATATAAAGTGCCCCCTTATAGCGAATGATTGAACACGCACGATCAGCATGTATAGTAAAATAATCGTAATGTTTAGAAATGAAGTGACCTTGATCATCCTTGACGCCGCTTGCGCTCCATTGTTACACCATAAACGCCTCTATCATTAGGTAATACGGTACATTTTATTTTGTATGCTTAACATTCAACTGAATGCAACGATTCGTTCTGCATCATTCTAGTACTCAAATTGGGTCGTGTTTACACTTATCTCTCGGACTGAGAAGAATAAGTCTGCCGCGCCGGCTGAAAGATAATAACATTGTAATTTTGTGTATTCTAATTATAATAATTCCAGTAGTAAACACAGCGTGTTTATTTGTAAGATGGTTTGAATATTTATAATGTCATTTCATTATTGCATACTGCTCATTTTCATTAGTCGATACAGTAAAACCTACTCTTAACTTGTGTCGCTTCAAATCAAATTACAGGAGACTTTTGTAGCTCATAATTCAGTTATACTTGCACATCGTAGGTCACCGATAGAATTATCCTAAATAACTGGGAAACGATTGTTACAAAACATTTCATGACCTGGTGAGAAACTAATAATTTAATTAATGTCAAAGAGAAAAATAATCAAGTAGAATTCGTTGGTAGCATTAAAAATTTTGACAAAATTATTTTGGACCTACATATAAGGAATCAATATGGATATTCTCACATTGAACTATCAGTAATCAACTAATGAAAATGAAACCTAAATTCTGGCCTACGTCCATATAAAAAAAGACATTATTACGCGACGAATTAATATACGTAAAACCATAGAATTTTGACCTCTTTTAATTTTCTAACACTTAAATAAGTGCTCATAATTCAAATGACATTATTGTTATATATGTTTTGTTACGATTTTGTTAATCAATTAGAATTAAGACCAATATTATTTCAATATTATGTCAAGTTTGAAACTTTGAAGCTTTAGATTACTTTTAAATTTATAAAAACTAGAGACGTCATTCAAATTTTCCAATAGGAAAAAAATAAAAATGTAATCGCAAGTGTAGCTAAAGACGTGTTCTCGTATTATTACTCATATCTCATATAAATTTACGCTTAACATGTCTAGCCGACCTACAAATTCGTCATTACAAAAACATAACATAGGCAGTCGAAATCTTTACTACGATCGTGAAGTTATTATAGTTGATAATAATAATAATAATATACTGTCTGTACATTACAAAGTGACTTATTTTAACGTAGTTTCTGAGGACGGTAGGAACTCCCGCGGGGTCGCAGTGATATTGCCGCGAACGTGTCGCGACAGGGCGCGGGCGGCGCCGCGCCGACGCGCCGCTCGCCGGGCGCCGGCGCCGGCGCGATTGTTGTTAATTTCTAAGACGTGAGTAGATAATTCGTTGTTGTTGTATAGAGATGTAAGCGTCTACAGATATTTGTAAGTGTTATCGGATACCTGCATCCACGCATATCTTACATTCCATGATTGTGAAGACTGCCAATTTGGTCTAAATTTTACAATTAAAAATAGCTACGATACGTCGATGAGAATAATTTCAATTGCCGTTATGGTCTTAAGGATGCTGTGATTCTTCTATTGCATAATTTTAAAGTAATTGTATAAAAATGAAAATAATAAAAAATTATCGATAATACGATAACTCCATCTTGATATTACTTAGGGCCTAGTCAAATCGAATTCGTTGTAATTATTAAATTTTATCCTATAAGGTGAACGTTGTTTTAAGTAATTTTGAAATCTTCCATAATAAATAAATATATTAACAACGTTGCTTTATCCTCGAGAAATATTTAAATATAACACAGACAATATACATGATACGACCACGTGCGCATCACGCTTCCATTGAGATTTTAGTGGTTACATATTTTATTGTAAAACGAGAGAGTTCGAAAACCGGGTGCTTTAAACTTTACACCGTGTTGTATGTATTGATTTATTTAGCGTTTGTCCTCTAGTTATACAAAATACATATGACTTGCCGGTGAAGAGGCACTGTGAAGAGAAAGTCGTTTGTTAGCACTGCAACCATGTGAGCGCATGATGCATCGCACCTTCGCTAGGCGAAGGATGCAAAGACGTTAATTATTAAGGATATAAAAATAAAATTCATTTAATCTCGAGACCTATTTGCGGTATTCTCAAATAGGCCGACTCGGTGGGCAGAATCGAATTTAATCGTATTTAAATTACAACTGCAACACAGTTTAATAAAATATATATTTTTATATATCAATTGTTTTCTGCCGCCGTTTTCTTGTAATAAAACATTTGATAATAAAAAATAGATTTTGTTCCGATTCCTTAAAGTTCCATTCACAATGAAATCAAAATATGTTACGGTCTCCGAGCCGGTCCATTTAAGAAACGCCTCCCTCAACGAACGGTTCACTGCAGAGAACACCAATTTAAATCGTGTAGATATAGGAACAATGTTAATATAAACCGTTGTTAATACATCTTATTACTAAAATCGACCTGTTGTATCGTTTGCACACCGCTTGTCCTCCGACGACTTCCTTTTATTAGGCTCGTAATCCTTTAGTCTTCCAGTATAGAGAAAGCTTCCATACCATAAGTTATATTTAATCTTGGAGCAGGAAAGTAGGAACAATGTGATGTCTATGTCAATTATTTCCCCATTCCAAATCTGATCAGCTATGTTCACGTTTCTTTAACCGTTTGATTGGATCTCTGTATTAATTTCGACCCTGTACTAGCTCTCCTCGGAGTCAATGGATGTGGTATAGATGTGAATCAGTATCGCTGTGTGTTAGTAACCCCTGCGAATTAAACTCGACTGTACTCGACCCGTCTCCTTTATTATGTAAATTATACGAATGAATTCCCATGAATTATAACATCTAAATGTCGTTACAAAAAATAGGACGAAAGAATAAATCATCGGTGCTATATTGTTTATAGCTAGAAAGCTGTTTGTTTATGTACCTATACATTTTATTGTTTTAAAATTATTACCCTTACATCCGTGACAGTTATATGATTGTTTTTTATCACCATATGTGCTTTTATATGCGCCACGCTTGTTGCAGCAGGGTCGAGTAGAGTCGGGTTGCAGAGTAGTGTCCGCCTTCGTAACTTATAGAGTGGCGCGGATTGCTCCTTAGCGGTTAGATCGTTGGCGGTTGCGAGCTTGAACACAATAATAACGCAACAAGCGGTATTCAAAAGAAAATAGGTACAACATACCATTAAAAACTTCGACCCCATTTTGACCCCAATATTATATGTAAACGGTTATAGTAAAATGCAATGTATACCTATACCTTGTGATATTATTGTATTCGGCGACGCAACGTTCGGTGGCCCTAGACAAATGTAACCGTATATTGTACGTTATAGTTTATCAGTGTTATATTATCTTATCGTCATGTTTAAGAGTTACAGTGTTGTATAGATTG
>DWEI01001446.1:0-16670 GCA_018245875.1 Mysoria ambigua
AATAGCACGCCACTGAGCTCGATCTTCAGCTCTTCGCATCCAACCGCTGCCAGCCACTTGGCGTATATCGTCACTCCACCTAGCCTGAGGGCGCCCTACACTACGTTTGCCAAGACGTGGTCTCCACTCCAGAACACGTCTGTTCCAACGGTTATCTGTCTATCTATCTCTGTTTGTTTCCATCAGTAAGCACAATTATAATTTGTACCGTTCAAATCAGTATAAAAATTCGAACAACTCAATCATTTCACAATTTGAAGCCACTCGGCGACTCGCTAGCAACACGCAGGCTGGCAGACAAACGCTCAGATATCGATTTACGAGTACGTTAAGTTAATAAATTACCTATCAGACGTCATAAAACGTCGAAAACATACCGAATCAACACGAACAGTCGAGATTCTAGATACACTTTTTCCTTGACAAAATAATTTATAAAATAAACAAAAACTTCAATATCGAGGTATGTAGAGCGAGAAACATCAGCGGATGCGCGCTGAAGCTGAAACTTGGTCGCTCTTTATAGCATCTGTGATGTTATTAATAACAAATAATGCCTCGTTGGTCGTGTTGGTTGCGTGTGCGACTGCCGAAGGGGAGGTCCCGGGTACGATTCGATTCGTCCCGGTTCGAACACTACAAAAATTTTCTAATTTAGAATCTCTAGTAGTGGTTCGTTGTCTAGATATGTGCCCGATGCACGGCAATAGGCTCACCACCTATTACATAGTGGGACTTAAAACGTAACCGGTGAAACGTAGGAATGTTCTGCATTCCTCTGCCTACCCCTTCGGGGCGTGAAGTTACGTAACAAATAATCTTGCAGTTCAACCGCTAATTCAAACTTAGTGACATCTGATTCATGTGGTTCAGCTCAGTGGCTCAGCATCCGTCAGCTCTGTGGGTCTATGACATTGTTACTTTGGCGCGATGCTTGTTGGACTTACAGTGAGATTTATGTCCAGCCGCGAACTGGGATGGGGTCACAATAGCGATATTCCGAGAATATTACTGCTTGAAGTACTGCAGTGCCTACGAGTGGTATGCTTTTTTTACTAAATATTATAATCTCCATAGATTAACCTTCCTTAAAAAAATACGAGCGACGCTCATATAATCTAACTATAAACAATCTGTTTGGAAATTCATATTTTCCGTAAGCAGAATTCCCCGCTGGCTTCTATTTTTCGATTCGGACAAGCTGGAATTAATCAAGACAACACTGAATAGGCACAGTCTAGACACGCGCGCTGCACGCTAGGCTGCATCTCGCTTTCCATTACGTCGAATACCAGTCACACGCGAGCCTAATGCTGTGTAAAAAATATATTAAACTTAAAACCCTGTCATATACCTCAGTACGTCATGACAGCTACGATGATATCGTTAAACGATTGCATTTCATTATATCGCTAGAACTTTTCAGTTCAATTTGTATCGAAACATGTACACTAAGCCGCTTCAGGTGTCAAAAGAAATTTTTTTATCATAATTTTGATCATATGAATCTCCTCTCGGAATAAAAAAGACGATGTAGATAACCCTACACTCAATATTTTTATCTTCAAGCCGGTATTCTCCAAAGAGGTTGCCTGAGAAGTATGGTATAGTCCCACATGGAATAGCTGGTGAGTCTACAGCCATATACTGGCACAAATCCATACTTCAAGCTCCTAATGGAAATTCCCGGGAAACGAACCAAGACCTCTCGATCACCAGTCGCATTTCAACCACGCGACCAACGGAGCAATCACTAAAGTAATCGAGGTAATAATAAAGTGTACATCAAACCAAATTAATGTTATTTGTTAAGAATGACGTCGGGCAACTCGTGTGTATTATGCGCAAGTATACGACGCATATTAATATACAATTGTACCTGTTCAGTCTCGCCACATGAACAAGACAACAGTCGTGTATTGTTGCACGTTGAGGCGGGCTCACATGGCGTCGAATGTTAATACGTGATGCTCGGAGATGTTACGCAAGGTTTACACCAATGTGACATTGTTGTGCGCTATTTATTTTATGCGGACAGCTAAATAACAACCACTATTACCGATATCAGGAGTAAGCGGTGATAGCTTGGTCATTATCAGCGTGTGTCAGCCCACAGCTGGACGTAAGCGGTAGGCCTCCCATAGTGAACGCCATCGCGCTCTGTCCTCGACATGTCGCGTCCCGTTTTTGGTAACAGGCCTTCGCAGGTAAACGTCACCCAAGTGGATATAAGTCCATTTTTATAGTCCACTTGGCAGAGCTCAGGTCTTGATGCGCAATTTTCACAAAAGCCCCCTAGCGATTACATCGTTACATGATGACTACTTTGTTAGTCAAACAAATTATTACGTAAACACAATAACTTTAAACGTGCCGTTGTTGTTCGACCTCGACATTGTGACAAGACGCGCAAAATTGTTCGTTTCCGTTCAGCGATGGCGGCCACATGGCCGTTGCCTCGTGCGGACAGCGGACATGACGCCACATGGCAGCACACCTCGGCGACAGGCCCGCAGCCTGTCGTACGCGACGTGTACCCGGGGTTCCTCTGAGGACTACGCTCCTGCGCTTATCCCTTCGGGCAACGCAGGCGTGATGTTATGTAACGCGTACTGGTTGTCCTAGGTGGAGGTCTGCGTGACTTTGAACGCCAGTGTTGTTCAAACTTTTTCATTACAATATTATTTTTATAAGAAACTCTGCGTTTCCAAAAGTCTTTTATATTCAAGCATGAATAACGGAATAAGATTTTTTTATTTCCCAACCCTTTTATCGCTCAGATTTTGAAACACGATCCTCCTCTCGGAATGAGAAGATGAAGGCCTTGGTCCGCCATGCTGCCCAAGTGCGGCTTGGAAAACTTGTCACGCCTTAGAGAACTATGCTTCTCTTATGAAGTCTTATGAAGATGTGTAGGTTTCCTCGCGATGTTTTCTTCACCGTTATAGCACTCACACTTGAGTTTATTTCAGCTGGCATTATTATTGACGGAGTATGTAGCGATGAAACATGCAAATCGTGGATTGCTCGGCAGTGTTCTCCAAAGCGTGTGAAGTCTAACAACCTGCGCTCAGCCCACTCAGACTATAATCTAAATCCATCTAATTCCGAGCGGGAACTTCCGAAAGGAATGGTGATGATGAACTTTTGCAATATAACATCACGTGTATAACGTGCAAAGAAATAAGCAGATAAGTAGTATTTGTAGCGCACCGGTTGGACTACGAGTAACCAAGGACAAGGGCAATTTGAAGGACTTAAATGCCCTTCAATAAACTAGGTCTTTAAGACTCAAGTCTTCACTAAAAATCATTAGTTGCTTAAGGATTAATTCAAAATGTTTATGATTTACACTCTCTGCCATACCCTTTACTAAATGAGAAATGTTATACACGTACACTAAACAGTGTTCGTGTAAGGAGTGATGAATGTCGTCAGTTCATCAAGATTGAGAATCGCTGTCCACAACGATGAATAGACATTAATATATCTGAAAAAACAAACGTCTGAAATTTATAGTCCCATCTGGAGCACATGCAGTCTGCCTACCCGTTTATAAGTAGCTTAATAGAGCTTAATCTTCTCATTCTCGTAAATTTATCCCGTACTGCGGACTAATTACTATTATATCGTTAAGCCAAATTCATAACGAGGTAGGCAGATATCAAGTAACAAACCTCTCCATTGCCTACAAACCTAACGAACTTCGAGTGCGTACATTTATGAATTGTTCTTCCACTAATTGATGACGGTCATTTATAATTTCCCTAACTTACGTATTATCATTAAACAAACTGCCACGCAAAAAATCTTAAAACATATCAATTTTGAATTTAATCTAAAAACGACCCTAAAGTCATAAGTATAAAGTTGTAAATTCACATTTTAACGTGTTAATAATGTTCTTCTCAAGCCACCTTTGTCATTTATAATATAATGTTAAAATTTAATTAAGACAATAATACTAACCTTTATGCTTACGATATATGATTCAAATCAAATTGTTAGATCCAAGTTGTCTCATAACTTCACGGGTAAATAGATCTTATTTATATGTAAAATAAGAACCAAATTGCTTTGTGACTGTTACGTTTTACGGTCGTAACTCCGACCTCGGCAGCGACCTTGCTTAACTAGACAGAACCTCTGCTTTCCGCTTTACCGATCCTAGCTTTCCCATTGAAACGTCAAGATAATGACAATCGATTCTAGTTTGGAGGTACATAACTACATACATATATTTAGAATTATATACTTTAAATTTCTTACGTATGAATAGAGCGACCAAGGTAGAAACAATGTCGCGTAAAATCTGTAATCGTAGAGAGAAATAGCATTTAGCGGTCTCTACCCACTTCGTTAAGGTCCCAGCGTGATAATATAATTGTAATAAATAACTCTATAACCATTTTTTGTGTGGCAATATTATTATTATATTTACATGATAAATGGGAGTCCATACCGATCCTGGCAACCCTGCTGATATTATATAGACAGCATTCCTTCACCTTAAAAAGATCACGCGAAGTTGCCACATTAAAATTTAAATAAACGGGCCCACGATTCACAGAATTAAGCGCTTAATACACAGACCGGTAATTTGCCGACCGCCATGTACATTTTAATGGATGATGATTGTTCACAGAAGGCAATAATATTCTGTTTGTATTTATAAATGCATGTCAATACAAACTACTTCATTATATATTTAATCCGCTGGGGCGTCTTCCGTTTTTGTTTGTGTTCTGATGTTCAACCGAGCGAGCGGTGCAACAACTATACATTACGATTAACCAGCCTCGTAATTGTTTAAACTCTTTTAATAACGTTAATAGAATCCTTGAAGATCTCGGTATATTATTTAATATTACAGAAACAGCGAATGGGCATGCTTGATGATAATTATCCAGTGATGTATCTGAACTTGTCTTGCAAAAAAGGAACTTAGAATATTCTTATTTGTATAAGGCAAGACGTTGGGTGCTCAGTTCTTGCACAAAATAGTTGTCATTCCGATTTAAATAGGTAGGGAACCAATGTCATCGTCAAGCTATTTGTCATCCTTCAAGCTATTTATCATATGTTGTCAGCTAATCTGTGCAAGAGCTGCATGATATAAAATTTAAAACGAAATCGAGACCTTGAAAATTGTTTGGAGAATATCTGACTTAAACTCTTATTTCTGCCAATCTGGGTTGAAGCAGTTGGAAAATCCGGGCCTCCGCAGGTGCAAAAGAGATTCATGCCCATAATGCCTATAAAAAGTTCCTTTGAATGTATCTTATTTCCATGTGAAGTGAAGGAGCAACAAGGTAAACAAAAATACAAGTAAGGAGAACAGAACAGATATGACGGATGCAGATTTAAAGAAAGCTTTTGATAGTATGTATCACGAATTTCTTTATGAAAGTCTTTTAAAATTACGAAGTACTGAAAAATATATAAATTATGATTCAACTGTAACATATACTTACTTATGTACATATACAATTTTATGAATAATTTGACACTCATAAAAATAAAAACACACCAAACAAATGCTGACAGAACAATGCCAGGTAGCTTCGGTCCCGTCACGCGGAAGACAGTATTTTCTGACGAATCAGTTCAAATGACTGAATGTTTTACAGGCGAGACGGCTATGTTGTGTAATCAGTGCCGGAGTGCCCACGTAGCAAGAGTAGTGAGTGCCGCGGACCCCGCGGTTTAACACACGTCTAACCGCAAAAAATACCAATTAAACAAGAACATAGAAATATTTTACTAACGTTTGATTCACTTCGATCTGAAAATCTAAAACTAGATTTCGTAATATTAAATCTTATCTATCATTAATCATTTATCTTATACCATATATTTCGATTGTATGAAAATATATTAATTACATAGGAAATTAATTAATTCTATTAATTAATTAATCTATAATTTAACACATTTTTAACTGTGTCAATTAAGAAGTTCATTTAAAAACAAGTGATTTTACTTACTTTTAAAGGTAATGATAAGAATAGTTTCTCTGTAACAGTTTTGTTTTATACAATACCCTTGACGTGAGAACCCATAACAAATCAAGGGCCTCTTAACAGTATTTGCTACAGGCCCCGCACTGGCTTAAAGCAGTACTGTGTCTATTTACTTCTTTTGAACTTTTAGCATTCTTTACTTATGAGCGATTGTGATAAGCATAATAATGAATAAAAGATAAAAAGATAAAAACTAAACAAACCCGGTTCCCGTGTAAGAATATCTTTGCAATTGTTTAAAACCAACCTCTGTCAATCCGTAATTAGCCGGTGCCACTCTATGGCCTACAAAACGCTTCCAAAACCTCCACTTTAGTTATGTCTTCTAGAAGCTTCCATAGCATGTAGCGATGCGAAAGCTACTCCTCGTTACCTCCATTTGTCCCTAGGTCTCTAACAAAACGTGGCCAAGTCAGACGTACATGGTAAGCAATAAAAATGATCAACTCGTTTCACCATAAAAACCCTATGGAGCAATGACAAATGGTTATAAGCCGTCCCTCTGTACAAGGATACCATAAAAATGCAGGAAGCGACATCACGACGCGGCATCCTCGCGAGTGTACGCGTGGCTGTGTGCACGAGTATCGAACGCGTGCGTGCGATGCGTCATGCACGATCACGGCCAGGGTTGCCACTGAGTAAAAGTAACATTTACATTTTTGTTTTAACAGGCGGAAACAAAAATAACACCACGTCCGTAATCCTCGAAGACGTAGACGGAGGAGTGCAGAACACTCCCACGTGTCA
Source organism: Mysoria ambigua (assembly GCA_018245875.1). Taxonomy (NCBI): domain Eukaryota; kingdom Metazoa; phylum Arthropoda; class Insecta; order Lepidoptera; family Hesperiidae; genus Mysoria; species Mysoria ambigua. Next base: position 6,774 of record DWEI01001446.1, read on the forward strand.
CCACATACATTTATGTCCCTCTATGGAATAGGTGGTGAGCCTATTGTCACACATCGGGCACAAATTAGGAGGCGGAAATGTTCAAAAGAATTGTATTCTGTAAGATATATTCACACCCTCGGATATTCTAAACGCCTAATCGTAATCGGTGGGAATCTTTAAACATTACTGTAGACTTTCCGGGCCGTTTTACGGATATCTGACAGTTGAGTCATTATTATAATAATACTAAGGCCTGTTACGTGCTAGGCAGACAAGCACTAGTGCCAAATATCCATAACACAATTCAATCATTTATATAAATGTTTAATAAAAACTATTTCTGTTTTGTCTCCTTCAAACACGACAACGTATTGTCAACTGCTCGGCCGCTAGGCTCCCAGGTTCGTAGGCTTGTAGGCTCCTCGACCAAGTCCATAGGCGACAGAGACCACTTGCCATCAGACAGCCTATGAGGCAGTTAAATATGAAAAAATAAACCAGTGCCAACCCTAACCCTTCACACTCCACTTGCCGGTGCACAAATTGATCGCTCCCGCCCGTCCCCCTCTCTCGCCATACCGCGGGCCGCCCGTCTCTCTCTCGCGTAACTGTTGTCTTACAGTTAGCCGGGCCGCCGATCGAAGCACTGCGTTTTGGATATTAAAACAATAATCAGTTACCCGCATGTGCAAATGTGTCCGTGCGATGTGAACGACCCATTCGCCTCGCCGCGGTCGCCGCCGCTCGCTCCGCTGCACCGGATTCGATTCCCGGCTGGACGGATTCATTGTCACAGTGTGAAATTGACGAACGAATGGCTCATAGAAGGAGGAATAAGCACATGTACAATGGGAATGTTGGTAGACGCAGCGTCTGAGGTAGACTAAGCCAAACCTATCATAAGCAGATGAGAGGGGGGAGGGTCAGAAATCTGTCAGAAAAAAGTCTCTACGATTAGACGTATTTTCCAGTCAGCAATCGCTACTTACGCTGCAATGGACTTGGATGTGTAATCACTAATAAATAATAACCAACGATCACACACCGCGCCACAGTAACTGCAGCGTCGGGAATCAAAAACACCGCTTGGTTAAGAGACAATTTTACAATTACCGGCTCGCCGCAGACGGTACCTTGATCAAACGACATTGTCCCCGATGCCGTATCACGAAATATCTGCCGCCACGATGCCCAATGAGCTAAAACAATGGCGGTATTATTTATGCTGAATATATTAGAAATGTTCCGAGCATTGCATTCGCTAATACTCCGTCGCCTTGATGTACCCCACGCGATTTGATCACGAAGCTTAAATAGCTATTGATTACAGAAACCAATAAACATTTTGATCAAGATAAAGAGCTCTTAGGACATATAAAGATGGAGATATGTGGGACTTGATGACACCTGACTGAACTAAGGTAATTGACGTGATGACGAATAATGTAACATCACGCCTGTGTTTCTAACAGGCAGGCAGAGAAGCTATTCCCACCGTTTACTGATTACGGTATACGTCCTATGGAATAGGAAGTTATCTTGTGTTACACCGAGCAAAAACACTGTTTGCGTGGTGCTTAGAATTTGAACGTAGGAAAACCCAAAAAAAACTTTGCTCGGCTCGTGAATCGAACCAAAAACGAATTTGATAGACTGATGATAGCAAATTATAATCAGTGATTCACCAACTGTAAATCTAGAAATACTGAACGCAATCGTTTCTATGTACTTGATGTGGCCTTGGGACGTTTTGTCAAAGGAAAAGCCATAATTAATTAATCTACAATTCACATACATTTATGAAGAGTGTGATGAATGTAGTCGAAGCGCGACAGATCTGGATGGATCAAGATATTTCGCATTTAGTGCTCTCTGCCTACCGCGAGAGACCTGGCGCGAAGATATGTATGTAGAATCGACATGTTGCTTAGGATAATAGCTCGCATAGACTCTGTTATACCTCCAGGGAAAACCAACGCGTGGTAATAATAACTGCCTCCTTGGTCATGTTGGTTGCAAGTGCGACTGCCGATCGAGAGGTCCCGGGCTCGATTCCCGGGTCGAACGCTACAAAATTTTCTAATTAGAAAATTTCCTACTAGAAAATCTGGTAAAATATCTAATAGAATTCAGGTAGTGGTTCGGAGTCTGGATATGTGCCCGATGCATGGCAATAGGCTCACCACCTATTACATAGCGGGACGTAAACCTAACCGGTGAAACGTGGGAGTGTTCTGCACTCCTCTGCCTGCCTCTTCGGGGATTACAGGCGTGAAGTTACGTTGGTAATAATAAAATAGGCTCCAAACCTCCCCAACTTGTAATGGATGTTTCTAGAAGCTGCAAATCATTGTTCTAGACAGTCTATTGTCATTATTCGGTTCAATGGATCATAAAAGCGATGATCGTCTGCGTATTTGGCACAATGTCGCTGGCCAAGGTCGGTTGCTCACTTCGATAGAATTGATTTAAGACGATATTGACGTAATTATTATTATGTAGTCTCGCGGGATCCTTACAGCGTAGGCAGATGGCACTAACCACCGAATATCCTCACAGAGCTGACGTGCTGCATTCATCACTCTCTCCATAAACGCACGGTTTCAAAAGTTTCAAATTCTAGCATCGCTCAGTATCATCAAGCCGACTAATCTTCAATTATTTATGCTAAGCCAATACCGATACAACTTCAGGACCTTTAATCCAAACCTAATATTTGTCATGTCTACTGTCTTCCTCGTGCACAAATCGGGGAATCATTTGTCCTAATCGCGGGGAAGTCCGTTAATAGCAATCCGAACTAAGCACCTTACCACCTACAAAACGACGATACATTTGGCTTGAACTCCACTTGAATCTACCTTTTGAGGATAAAAAAACAACGCGCATGTTAGTGATAGGAAAATTTTCATGGACAGTATTAGCCCATGTAATCCCAAGCTCCTTATCTATGCAATGTCATGTCTATTACTACGGAAGTGACGTCTTTGACAATGCCAAAATGTGGCATTGAGTCGGCTGACATCAGATCACAACATAGAACTCGTTCCGCCCAATTAGGGCACATCATTTAAAACGTCCGCACGTATGTACGTAACATCACGCCTGTAGTCTCTACAGAGGTGGACAGAGTGTAGTACACTCCCACGCAACACGAGTTACGTTTACGACCCGTACGGTATAGGTGGCGGGTATCAAACTTATTGATTTCGAAAATTCTTCTCAGGAGTTGAAAGCATGAGCTACAAAATAGGAAGAGCAATGCATGGAAATAGTCTGATGATGATAGTATTGATGAGGACGATGTTTTTAGCTTAATTCATCCCTTATAAATGGTTATTGTACTGTAAGGAGGTATTGTCAATGACTACCGCCTTGCTCGAGTGGTTACAAGCGTGAAGACTGATCGAGACATCCTAAATTCAAATATCTGGTTGGGTAGTTTTGGATTTTTCTAACTAAGAAAGTAGCCGGACGGGTGAAATAATAATACCCTTAAGTTAAGTCGTCACTTAATTAGGTATTCCATATTATCTATAGTAAAAATAATGAAACGTAATATCACGCTCGTAATCCTCTAAGAGGTAGGCAATGGAATGTAGTGCAACACCTATTACAATTATTGTGATCATAATCGTACGTATATAAAAATTACATTTCAATATTAAAATTCTAGGAAGAACATTGATAACGGACCGTAAGTAAGATATCATTGAGTCGAAAATTTATAACGACACACTCAAATACTAGACGTCGAACCGGAACACCGTTGACGAAATGACATGTGTCAGTTGACACGTGACAGTTGACAGACGTCACGCTGAACAACGTGGGCTCATGTTGATGGAGTACGCATTTAACATTTTGAGATTATAAATATTGTTATTTACAATATCTTGTCGATTAGCGTTAAACAAAAACTGTATTATTTTAAATTTGCCTAATATCCATTTTGAAACTTTAAGTAGGTATAATTGATGTTCTTTTTGCCAGCGATATTTTAGCCAATACAGTTTCAGTTTTGATGGGTTAACGTTAATCCCAGGTTACAGCACCACAAGATCACAAACAAGAATGTTTTGATTAAAATGAGCGGAAGATCTGATGATCGTACTCAGAACTGGCGTTCAGTAATCGCCCTTGGAACTTGTTCAATGAGGAAAATGTATTAAACACAGATATATTTATTAAAAATGTCACTTCATCTATTAACAATATCTAATAATGTACAATTACACGTGGCCTTGAATTGATGTGAGTGTTTCATATAGAAATGCGCGAGAATCAGAGCAGAACTGCGTGTGGTAGGATCGGTATAGCTTACGATATTTCTTGTAAAACCCATACAGAACGACATAACGACATAAGATCACGACATTATATCGGTGTTATGGTATGCAAAACCAGGGTACATAATAAAGTTAAACCAATCAGGACTCATTACTGGCTGACGTGGGATCATAACTCTCGAAAACCAACGTGATATCTAGTTGTGACGATGCAGGGCTGTATTATTCCTAATCAAATATAATGCTGACCTGCTGCTCAACAGCAGAGAACCTAAACGTTCGTTTGAACTACCTAACTGCTACTGTAGGAATGAACGAATAAACGAAACACAACACAAAATGGGTAAAGAATAAAAAATAATGAAACTCAGTACAATTCATTTATTGAAATAACGAATAGCAGCATCGCAGGACTAAACGGCCAATGCCTCGTTAATTAAATTCAATATTCCCTTGCCTCCTCGACGACCATTCGCCAGTGGATTTTCAAGACGGATTTGTTGGAAAACGAAAACCTATATTTACTGGCAACTCTGATTGCTCAACGATAACAAATGACATGGCAACACAATGCGCTATCGTGTCTATTACATCGAGAATGTTAACAGGTGAAATTGTGCGCTGTGTATCCTGATACCTGGTGTTTACAAAATATCATACATCGTTTCAGATAGTATCACTTCCTTCATATGAACGAAGGTTTTTGTGTTATCTGTAAACAGTGAAGTTTTGTAGCTGACATGTTGATCAATATAGATCTTTTTTGTCTGTAGCGTGCAATGTCAAAGTGATATTTATGCCATTGACAACTGATCCGTCTGTTAAGTTTCAAATAGTTTTGAATTTTGTTATTATTTTTATTTGTTTATTAAAACTATTGTAACGCTTTTATAATATAGTATAATTATTGGTATGGTACTTCAACCATGTGCGTGAATGTATTTATTCAAGTGATAAATATCATTTAATTTTTTATTTATATAAAATATATATAATTTTTTTCATTATAGAGCCTATACATGAGTATACTAGACTAACCACATAGAGTTACACAGTAATAATAGTTAAATTTATCGTAACGAAATAATGTTGCATAAAATTATAGGAATTAAAACAAAAAATATATATAAGAAGTATATTAGTAACCAAGGGATTGCATTATCTTGTCAAGACGATGCTTCTACACTAAACTAAACGGAACATCGCATCCCACTACAAACACTGGGACATATCCAGGGAAAACAGGACGTTTAACAACTCTGACATAAACGAGACATTGTTATAATTATTATTGATTTTATACACAAGCTGCAACATAAGTAAATAGACAAATGACGGCCATCTTTCACCGAGCCGCTCGACCCCCGGGCTTAGTAACAGAGCAATATAATATTGATGCTAGAAGCCGAGTCACTAGATGTCTGACGAGACACACACCATATTAACAATTTTAAAATTAAATACGACTGGCTGTAACGGCGAATAAAAACTTCGCGAGGAAAATGGCGCACATTACTTCTCGAATGTTCTAAGACGTGTGAAGTCTGCGAACACGCACTTTCTAGCCGAGTTGACCTTGACTCTTCTCTTTCTGAGACGAGTAGCCAACTGTGGTAAAAGACTTACAGGTTGTATGATTCAATGTAAGAATAAATCTGTCATGTTAACAAAAATGTTTTTTGACTGCCTTCTTGGTCTTGGTGATTGCAATCGCGACTGCCGATCGGGAGGACATGGCTTTAAATCCCGGGTCTGATTTTTATAACGCAGGTTTACATGTAGTGGCTCGGCGTCTAGATATGTGCCCGGTGTATAACAATACTCATCAGCTATTTCATAATTAACGTTACGATTAATCTACCTTATAAATAACAAGTCAATAAACATAGTGACTCATAAAACAGTATGCAATGCATATCTAATAATATATAAACACACGATACTCACCTGTAATTAGAACAGGTTTTAATCATCATTAAACAATTACACAAGAATTCACGCAGTTCTAATCTGATAACCGCTGTATCAACGCGTAAATATGTGACAATTTTGTTCCACTGGTGAGATCACTATTAAACCAACATTAGTCAATTGTCAAGTTTGTCGCAAAACTCACTCGCATTCGCTCTTCTGTTTCAGATACAGCTGTGGATACGAACAAGAGAATTTCCAAGTTCTTTAAATTATCTGCGTGTTTCAGTTCGATATTTAAATTAGTTTCAAATAAGTGCGCTCATTTCTATCGAAATCGTGAGTGTTCCAAATTCAAACATATTTGGCAATTTTGATAAATAGACGAATTATAGAACGACGTACGTCGGTCATTCTATTTTCAAATATCATAATTAATTGTTCGAATTTTAATTCACATTTCGAATACGAAAACGAATCTTCAGTGTGTTAACCTGTGATTTATTAGTGAATTTTAGTGTTTCGCGTGAGTGAAGTGCATTGGTGAATTAGTGAGTTCGTGTATGATGTGTTCCGGGTATGGGTGAGCCGCAGATACACAAGACGTGCGTGCGGGTGAACTCGGGCGACGATGAGGAGGCCAGGGATGAGTTGGACAATGAACTGCCAAAGAAGAATCCTTTTGTGCGGGTAAGTTTTTATTATATACTTTTATTAAAACCTATCTGTTATTTCTTTAAAGGTTATTTGGTAAAAATCGTATGCTAGCGTGCTTTCCATCTCTTCATTTTTTATTATATGTATTAATATGTCTGTTGGTGTACAATACAATAATTATATTGTTATATCTCATCTATAAATAAAGATATCCTCGTATTTGAGTGAAAGTATGTAAATTAAGTACGATGGAACTACATTAATTATTTTATGAAGACTGATATGAACATCAATAACACACTTTATCTCTTAATTATTTGGTAATACAACATGTTACAAATTGATTAAGAGATAAGTAAATTAAAACAATTTATTAATCTTCTAGTAAACACGTAACCTAGTAAAATGTTTGGTTACTAGTCTGCTAGTAACATTGTGCCTGTAATGCCCGTAGAGGTATGCAGAGAAGTGCAGCACACTCCCACGTTTCACCAGTTACGTTTACGTCCCACTATGGCATAGGTGGTGAGTCTATTGCCATACACCGGGCATATACATATTTAGACTCCGAGCTACTATTTGAAATAGTTAGATAGAAATCCAACAGGGACTGAACCAGAATTTGAACCCAGAATCTTTCGATCGATTGTCGCACTTGCAACCCATACGACCAACGAGGCAATTATTTTATATATCCACTTATACATCCACTTTAAATATATCCACTTAGGATATATTTAAAAAAAAGATATATTTAAGAAAAAATATCTTATAAAACGTCGAAACTCTTGATGTGGGAGGTCGAAAGTTTAAGGAATTCTTGCCCACTTAAACCCCTTAGATATTAAAACGCAACAATTGTCTTGTAAAAAACGGAATTATTATTATCATACTAAATAAAATCCTAATATTCCTCAAATAGGGGTTATATGACTCGTGACTAATAGCTGTGACTCATATTCCTTCAGGTTGACGCGTCCTGACTCATCACACTCAAGATTCTATACCCAAATGAGTTATAACATATAATACAGTTAAAAAAAATATTCCCCTTGTACTTCCTCGAAATATATCCCCTTGTATATTACTCCGAAGGGGTAGGTAGTCTCTCGTTTCACCAGTTACGATACCATTACTAGCCTGCCGCAGTACGCCGGTCACAACTCCAACCTTCGCGTATAAATCAAAGTAACTTACAAAAATATGTAAATGACCATCCAGTTTCAAGAGATACGCCACCGGAGAACAGTGATAGGACAGAGTTAAAGTAGAATCATAAATATCAATCAATATATATACATATGTATATGGTTATCAGCGGTTTCCCACACGACCCCCACCGGTGCGCTGGTACGCGCGCCGTGATCTCATTCACGAACGGCGAGGTCGTTGTTCCATATAGTTTTTTGCCGCCACCACCAAGCAGACGGCTGCCACAGTTCACAGTGGGCCTGCTGCGAGAAATCATGGTGCGATACCACGAAGTGTCGCTCGGGCATGAAGATTCCTCGGGAAGTTGCGGTGGAGGGGATCGGCTGGTTGTCTAAGATTCGATTCGGAGTTCTTTTCTGCCGATCGCTTTCCTAGCTCCGCTGATGCAACACTTGTTTCCTCTCAAAATGAGAGGGTTGACGCAAGTCCAAAATTAAAGTTACATCTGCAGAACTGGCGAAACGCGGGTTGGCAGACTTCGCATGCCTTAGAGATAATTTTTGTGATGAACTCAATGGTGTGCGGGTTTTTTCATGATGTCTTCCTTCGTTATAGCAAATCATATTGCACATTAAAATGCACATTTTGTAAAGCGGTGGGAGCCGGAATGTGCATCTGGGCCCGCGGAGTGGGAAGCTGAATTTAAAACCATTAGACTAGCATTCCTGCTTCTATACATTTATAAACCTTTTGAAAATGTTAAATCGTACCTGCTGTACTTTTCAAATGCCAAGGTCAATTCCGACCACGATGAAGAGTACAAGAGTTACGATGTGGAACTATGAATGTGTTTATCTCGCCTTACAATCTGACAACACGACCAGTGAAAGCGTCGCTTGTGAGACTCGCCGAACTAATTTACGTAAAATGTATTTTGGTGGGATTTTCGCTGTAATTGTTGTAGAGTGTGGCGTTCGTGTGCTCCGTGTGTGCACCCACACGTTTCCGCGGGAGCACCTTTATCTTTGAGCTCGAAAGTAAGACGACTCTGGTGAAAAAAGTTCCAACGAACGGTAACAGCCCCGCTGAGACGCTCGCAGAAAACTCGAACCGAACCACACCCTTTACAGTGAAACAGATTGTTTTTAAAGCAATTGTTTAACGGTAAAAGATGTGTGTTTACTTTGACTTAACTGGTTGAGTGAAAGTCTTGAGTCGTTGTTTGGTAAACAGGCTATTGTGACAGGCCGGTGTGATTCCGGGGAGTCTTGCGGTTAGCTTTCTACCAAATATCAACTGTGTCGTCAGCATGTTTACGTTAATATAATAATCGTAAGCAAATACTTTATTGTGTAACAGTTACAGACCTCTGCTTGAAATTTGAGTCGTTCAGTCCATAGTTCACGACATTCGCCACATGCGGGTTGACAGATAATGAAATAATCATTATTAGTCCCAAAATCGAATTTCGACTTTTTAATATTCTAATTTTAAAATACGACATGAGCCGACCTGCTCTGTCAATTTTCCATCTGTAAGTTGTCTACAAGTAATTTTTGACAGAATATTATTAAGTGCCTAATATAGTTGTAACACATAATTAGTATATGAAACTTTCCATTTTCTGTTTGTCTGTATAAAAAGTTATCTATAAGAAATCTCACTCCCTCATGCGCGCCATGATCTGAAAAAGAAATACAACATTTCTCTTCACATACGAGTAGTATTGTATAGATTTTTTATTAACATAAATAGCTGCCAGCCAGACCTTGTCGCATTCTCAACTATATTATAATAAATATAAACTTTGCTTGTTATTATAATATAATCATAACGTAACGTAACTTCACGCCTGTAATCCCCGAAGGGGTAGGCAGAGGAATGCAGAACATTCCCACGATTCACC